>JANRGW010026425.1:0-20403 GCA_024733675.1 Psilopsiagon aymara | reverse complement strand
AGAAGAGGTGAGATGGGGACTGTGTGTTTTGCTTACACTTAGATGTGATGAAATCAAATCACTGTCGGGGCTATACATCCTCATTTGCCAAAGTGGGAGGAAGTCAATGGGCTTAGCAGGATGGTATGTACTGGCCACACAGAAGGAAAAAGAAGGGGAAAAGGATAGAATAATAAAATAATTTTAATGCACCTCTCCAGAACACAACTGGTGCTCCAACTCTAGGCACCTTGGTGGTGGTCTGCAGCACTTGCTCCAGTATACAAGTGTCTGTCTTGTACTGGGGAGGCTGAAGTCATGCACAGTTCTTCACGTGAGGTTTTGCAGCAGAGGCACAGGGCTGTGTATGCAAGAGCAAAAAACACCCTGAAGGTTACAAAGACTGTGCAAATGTTCAAAAATATCTGCAGCTACTCTGTTATTGAAGTTTCAAATTCTAGTTATTTCCATGTTAGTGTAATTGTGTTCAGTATTATAACTCCAATCCAAGAAAAATGCTCTTCTAGTAGTCTAAAAGCCTGCAGTTTAAAAATGATGGCCACTTAAGAAGTGATTTCTCTCATCTGATATTTAACTTCTTCCCTTTCCTCAGATTCCAGAGGGAGGGAAAGGAAGTTTTGCTGTATCACATGGCTAATATTGTGGAGATTGAAAATAGCAAAGTAAACCAGCCAAATTTAGTGTTACCTTGCACTCAAATATGCTGCTGCTTATCTATGCTTTTACTATGAAATAAAACAGTTTAGTGTCATATGTTTATGGTTCATCCACTTTTGATCAAATGAAACCCTCTTACTCGAAGCCGGAGAAAGGTCTATTAAACATAGACACACACACCAGATGACTCAGGATATTTGTCTTTTTCGAGGATAATGTTAGAGCGTGGTGCAAAACCTTGGTTCAGAGGCTGCCCTGAGGCCTCTTGGGGTTACATTTTTTCAAATAGCAGTCAATAACCCTCACCTCCAGAACAACAAAACTCATTGCACTGACTCATCTTTCCGATAGCTGCCGCATCGTAATTCTGAAAACAGGCAAACTCAATGACCAAATCCAAACAATTTCCTCTAATGCAGTGGCAGCAAGAGGCTGAGCTTTTATCTTACCCCGTAGCTCTATAGTGACAGCCACCTGTGCCCGGGGAGGGGCACCTCAAGGGCTCAAATACAATTGTGGTAGGTGCTGCCTTATGGATTGAGTATCTCTTAACCTTAAGCAAACTCTGCTGTTATCACAGAGAACTTTTGCACTGCATTACTCAATGCATACCATTTGCATTCCAAATATCTATTACATAAATATTTGTCATCTTCACTTGTTTTGCTATGAGCTGTGTAAGCTATTTAGGGCTTAGCCTCGTGATTTGGATGCTGGGTTCATCTAGTCATGTTCAGTTCCACTTCCCTATGACTTCTCCTGTGGCTTTGGACCATTACCAAAGTTCCTCTGTACTTCAGCTCACTACTCATAAAATAGGAGCCAGGTCTCTTGCTGGCCAAAGAAAAAGCCATTAAGCCTCACAAGGATCTTGCATACCCAGGTAGGTAGGCTGTACCCAGATGATTTAGGAGGACCATTGGACTAAGGAGCTGATATATTGTGTACAGTCGGACATAGCCTACTCTGACTGACAGTGTCCCTTTCACCAGGCACACACACATGCCCACTAGGCAATGAGAAAAGAGATCTTCATTTTCTCCCTATGAAGATACTTACATGCATTTATCTGGATGTTTCTCAGAAATTTCTAGAAATAGCTACTTTCCGTGTCTCCTGTAGTCTAGTTAATACATTTCTGAATACTATAAAATGTTCACAATAGACATATTGCAAGATAAAAAAAGGGGAAGATAGGTATGAGATTGCCCATGATTTTTTGCAGAGTCCACTGTACCTAAAAGATCATCTTTAACCAAAGGAAAAGATATGTGCTGCTGGCGTGTGCACCTAAGTGTGAGGCACTGCATCACAGGAAAGATTTAAGACTTTGTAATCTGGTCAAGTTAATATGCTTTGCTTTTGGCTTTGTAGGAACTGAACAATAATAACCTGTCTTACAGAAAGGATGCTGTGATGATACACTGTTTTTTAACCACCTTCACTAATGCATATAAAAGATAAGATGGTATCTCACACCATCAGTGTAGCAGAAATCAATGAACTTACATTTCTTCCCGGTTGTATCATCTGCTTGCATCAAAACACAGGACACGATTGTTACTTTCTTCTGAGTTGACATCAGTGTGGTCATTTTCACAGCAGCGTTCCTTGAGGAGCAGAGAGATGGTTCTCAGGGTACTGAGGTCTTTGTCGTTATTCTTCTTTTCTCACAGATTTTTCTTTGAATTTGGAATTCACGAAGCAAGGGACAAAAAGCACCACCACGGAGAGAGCAAAGGCATTACTTGTTCAGTCTCAGGGTCTTTCTCAAGATATTTTAAGATCAGGATATTTTCAGTACATGGCAAAATAATTGGAGGTGACGTTTTTCCTTTTTAGAAATTTTCAATAGGGCCCGGCTATTTCCACAGCATTTACTTTAGAACTGAGCCAGTTCCACACAGAAGGAAATTTAAAAGAAAAGTTTGTCTCTTTTCTCAGTGTCTATTCTTTTTCTAAGCCTCAGGAAGGGTTGCTTGGAACATAACAATTTTGCAGACAGCATGAGCATTATGTCAGTGTTGGCAACAAGGTACGATATCAGCACACTGAAAGGTGTTTTTTTTAGGCTGTGTTCCCTTGTGGTGCACCTTCAGTCGCCACCCACACCTGCTGCCGCGTCTGCTCTGAGGGATGGAAAGATTGATTTTGTCTGATTTTCCCACCCACTCTGAAGTTGCTGGTTCATAACCTCTGCTGAGGCTCCTCCCTTCATGCCAGACTTTGTGAATGGCAAAGCTGCCTAACAGCCAGATTTTGAAGTGTTGAGCCTCTTCTTTACAGAAAATTCCTTACAGAAAGGTAAACTGATCCCCCTCTGAACTCAGGATGCATGTGGTGGTGGCCCAGATGGTTTATTTAATTTTCCTTTCTTTTTTCTATCCTTATGCACACATTTGTACACACACTCAAATTCTGAGGAGTAGCAGAGCCATTCAATGCTATAATCATTACCCTTCTCTGAGCTGTGAAATTGTTAGCAGCAATGACAATTAAATCCATATCACAGGTACCTGACTGGGAGCCCACTGAAAAGAAAACCCAAAAAGTGTAGTTTCAGGTACTTTGCAAAACCCAACTATTTCTGCATCAGGCATCCACAATTCATATTTGGAGGTCATTCCAAAGCCACGGCAAAGAGGCTGTGGCTTTTTTAGAAGTGGGTGTTTGCTTTTTAGAAAATAAAATCCTACAAGAGGGTTGGATTTTAAATATTTAGTTTATTTGTTAATGAATTAAGGAGTCAGGGGCTCGGGAATGTCTATAGGATTTATCTGCATCCAGGTCTCATTCTGTTTCCCTCGAGAAATAGAGCTCTTGCTGTATTTCCCTAGAGATGCGCTGAGCCTTACTGAGCAAAATAACATTTCAGCTTGGGAGGAGCTGCCTGAGTCCATCTGTGCAGCCTAGAGAGATTCACAACTACAGCAGCCCCACTCCTTGTGCCTTGGCTTGTAGGACCCTAGGGCAGCCTGCCTCTGGCTGCCTGATGCTATCCTACTGATAGCACTGCAGGAACCCCCTTTCTGTCAGTTTTTGGGAGCTGCCAGACCTAGAATTGAATGAGAAGGGAATGAGACAAGAGCTTTATGGTATGAGGGCTATTCAGGCTGAATTTGGTCAGTACCAGACAAGTTTGTTAAAAGTGTCACAGAATGTTTAAAGGGCAAGTGTTAGTCATGCTGGTGTGGTGAGACTAATATGAGGCTTGATTCATAGCATGAATTAACAGAGGATATTTTTCAAGGAGAAGGTAAAAGGGGCAGCTCTAACATGAAAGAGTATGCAACACCTAACTGTTCCTCTCCTGCAAAGAAATCATTTGTGGTATATGAAAATGAATTAAAATGACAGTGCCCATCTTCATCTTCATGTGAAATAACATGTGACCCAGTGTTTGCAGTTATCTTTGTCGTTGACAGAGTCTTCACACACATGTTTTCTGCTTTATGGAAATCTTAAAGCATATGAAGTACTTGGGAAAGATGAATAAAAGTCTCTACAGCTCCATTTGATTAGCAGAGGAAGACTTCATGCTAAAACTGCTGGCCTGAACGAGAGATGAGAAATAAAAATGGCTTGTTTCAGAGCTCTAGTGTGAAAAATGCAGCAGGTTTATCCTGTGCTTTGATCAGTTCTAGAATGAATGGTGACATTTGACTGGCTTCTCACTGAGAAGGGAAATTTAACATAACTGTGCTGGCGTCTTAAAGGTCAACTGTCCCCCTCTGACATTCCCTTCTTGAGTAAGACAGCTGGCATCAAAGCATATGGGAGCAGTTATGGGCTGCTTGGGATCTGCCCCTAAATAGCCCTCAATATTCTGCACAGCTGCATAAGTCCATTAATACATCCCACTCAAATGCCCATCATTTTAATGTAAAGATAATTTAAATATCCGGTATACTTTCATTCCTTGTAAATCTTATCCCCTCTCATTTTTAACGTGGAAACTTCTTTGCATCAGAAATATACTAAGATTGAAGGAAGAGCTCACAGGATCATAGAAATGTTGATTGCAAAGGGCTGACCTCCCACTTGAAGCAGGAATATCAATGAATGCTGGGTCACATCAGACATAGCTTTGTACAACCAAGTCTTGAACGTCTTCAAGGCTGGAGATGCCACCATGTCCCTGGGTCCTTGTTTCACTGCTGCACTACCCTCCAAAGGAAGAAGCTCCATATGCCTGAGGGAAGGAATACCATAGCAATAGAAGTTTCCTGTGTCAGTGGGATTTATTCTTTGTCACATGTCTGGAGTTGTCCATTTAGGACACATTCAGCTGACTAGTATATTTTGGTGCTGTCTTTCAACAGCACAAATTACAAACCTGGTGTGAACTTAGACATCAAATTTAAAGCCTGCAAGGATTTGTAGCAAGCAAATTAGCTTGCAATGACATCATTAAACCATAGTGAGGACTTCTGTTTGCTTTTCTTTGCATAAATAGGTGGGAGTCCTTGAAAGGCAGCACTGCATGACTCATGGAGTCACTTCATGCAGTGTGGAAAGCTTATGGTTGTTCCAGTTTCTGTTGCAGAGGAGAGAGAGGCATCTTACTCCCTGCCTCTTTCTCAGACCTTTCTCTGGACTACTGTTTCCCTACAGAGCAGAAAAATGATTCCCCAAACATGTGTCCAGCCAGGACCCTGAATCTAAGCTCCCTCGATGGCTTCTTTAGTTACCATGCATAAGCTGAGCTGACATCATCTATAAGCATTGCTATGTGCATGATCTTGTCATCTTCAGCCATGAGGTGATGTGACCTAGTTGTAGCTAATGCTACATGGGAAGCATTACTTTCCATGGGGGTGGGCTAGGAGCACGCTGTCAGAAACACAGAAGTGTGTTTCATTTGTTGTCTGAGGCCACAGTGAAATGTTGCTTGCACTCTAAAGCAGCTGAAATGCAAGAGGGCCGCGTGTCAGTGTTAAGTGAAAGGATCTCTTTGTGCAGCTAATCTTGCAAAGTGCTGTGAATTTTGTCATGACGTATGACACCTACCTAATGCAGACCACTCACTCAGTATAGTCCTTGGACATTTAAGTTGTGAAGTTCCATAAATACTTCACCTGGTCTAGGGAGAAAAATCCAACTAACCAACCAAAGCGCACAAAGCATTCTAATATCACTTCAAGAGATATAAGCCTCCTCAGTTTGAGGAGCAAAAATCTCAGGAAGCTTTACTTGTTGCTTTTTTGCATCTACGTAGTTGCTTCTGCTTCTCCATTAGGGAAGGAAGTGCCAAACTGCTTCCTCTGCCTGGGGCTACCTGTGTGTATCTGCTGCACCTCTTTATGTGGGAAATGGTGCAAAATTCCTCTCTTCTGAGATGTCAGGCTTGGGGTTTTGCACACAAAAAATCTGCAAGTTTTACTGTTTGTAAAAAGCAGTGAGGCCTCTGATTATTTATCCATTGCAGAGTTCAAACCTTTCAATTTCCTCCATAGCTTGTGCATTAACACTCTGTTGATGGGTTGTGCCTGCTCCTGGAGCTGTGTGTGCAATTCCTGTTGACTTTAATAAAAACTGTAAGGGGCATCTGAGGCAGAAGTAATTTCGTATTATTGTTTTCTCTTCTGCCCCGTATTGCTGTGTTCTGTAGCATCTGTTTAATAAGCTTCTTTTTCCCACTGGAGATTCTCCTCAATCCACAGTGGATTGACGACTGCAAGCTAACTTTTTTCATTCAGAATGTTTTAGTTGAATATTTGGGTCACAAAGAGTGAGGTTGTAGCCACAACTCTGCTTTATAGATGACCACCTGTCTCAGGTGAATTCTTCACAGGACACAGCTTGTGGTGATCCCCTGGAAAGTTTTGTGTGGTCTTTTATCTTTTTGGTTTTTTTTTTTTTTTGACTTTTTAATAGCAGAAGACACAGTTAAATTCCATTTAAAGCTGAACCTTAGACACCTCCTGAGCAAAAGCTACTGATGAGACCAAATTCCTCTGTGGTCCACACCTTGATTGTCATTGTGGGATACAAACCCATCAATTTGCTCCCCTCCGGGGAATGAGCTGTGGTCACACCACTATGGGAGCTGCTGTGACGTAGAGGTGCTCGAAGACAGAAATGACAGCCCCTGTACAGTGATCTCTGTGCTAGGCAGGGAGCAATGGGGGTATTGAGATGACAGGGGGCCCATGGTAGGTAGATAAGCTTGCTGGAGGTTAGGGTCTTGCTAAACCGTGTGGCCCCTTTGGGCTGGGATTGTGGCTGAGGTGTGCAAGGAGCAATTATTCCACTGTTGGGTGGACAGCTGGAAAATACTTCAGTAAAGACTGAACCTGGAACTTCTTGGTTGTTTTCTTATTATTATTTCTTCAGTTTTTGAACACAGTAGTGCAGAAGTCCATCTTCAGTCATGTGTCAACCTCAGCATCATGGTTTAAGGGTGCTTGTTTCTGTGTTCAGGCTCATTTCTGTTTTTCACTCCTACCTTTCCTCCTGAAAACCTGCTGTCCTTGGGAACCCTGATGAGTTTTGCTGGAATATGTGTGTAAAATCATAGGAATATAATCACTTCTTGGGACTGACCTCTGCTAGCTCAGCTGTCACTTCCCTCAGTTGGCAGCTCTTTCTGGGTCATTGTCAGAGAACCAAGCATTTCCTTCCCTTTTGCTTCTCCCATGCAGACCCACTGAAAGCAGAAGATGACTGCAGGGTATCAGAAACCTTCTCAAAGCCAAGTGTTTGCTGCCCTGGGCATAAAACAGGATGATTTTCCAGTGAAGGCTCCAGTAATGCTCACAAAGGACAGAAGTTCAGTTATAAGGATGCTTTCCTCTTTGTATATAAGAAATCAATTGCTTTTAAAATTAAATTTATTTTGTATTGAAATATCGTTTCTAAGGGTGAGTGGCTGACAGAGCCTTTTCATCCTATGTGACTAATCCAAACTCTGCCCACATCTGTTGTGACTGAACATTCTAACCAACCACTCAGTGACTTATGTTAAAAGAGTGCAGGTGATTCAACTGAAATGCTAGCGACCTGGTGGTGAAAGGTAATGTCAAGGTTGGCCTCCATGAGGTGAATTGCAGTAGAGGTGGATGTATCATCTTCTGGAGTGAGATCTCCAATCAAGGGCTGCAGTTAGCCTGCCAGAGCAAGCTAAGGGAACTACTTCTGCCAGTATTATTACCAGATCTCCTGCGTAGTCCAGGAGATGGTGGTAATCCAGTGCCTTGTGTAGGCATTGCATTCAGGCAAAATGATGAGAAAAAAAAAGCCACTCTGCCTTACACTGGGCAGTGCAAAGCCAGGGATTGCACGGGGATGAGCCTGTGTCCTCCTACAGCCCCCTTTGAGCTTGAGAAGGCTGCTTATGCAGTTTGCTTGCGCTGTTCCATCAGAGGTGTGGAGCCGTGGGAAACACATGCTTTTCTCGTCTTCTGTACCAAGTGCATGACAGATAACTCAGAGTACAGAAGGATTCATTTTGCTGTGTGAGTCGGGAGTTACCTTTCTTTAGACAAATAATCAAGTTAAAAACGACAGGTTTTGATTTAACCTGTGGGGCAGCTGAGACCTTTGTGAATGCTCCATAATTTGCTCTATTTTGTCATAGATGCTTCTTCAGGGGCTTCACAGAGGCTTTGTCCACAGCAAGTAGTTTCCAGAGCTTTATCTACACTTAACTCGTCACGTTAACTCTGACAATTCTTTGATGAAGAGAAGTATTACTCAGTAATTCTCCTGGACCTCTTTCTTAAAGGTATTTCAGCCCTAGGGTAGATTAGCCTGCATAATTTATCTTCTATGTACATACCAAAGGTGTGATCATGCAGCTGAGCGTGTATGACTCTGTATGTGGGTAAGGAGAGAAGGCAATTGGGGTCTCTGTTTTATTTGCAGCTTCTAAGGAATTCAGGCACATCTACTTTGCAAAGAAAGGCAGTCTCCCGCATCAGGAACATCTGGAGTTGCTGGGATTGCAAGTGGAGACTCTGTTGCAGCAGTTTTCTGCTGGTTTAAGTACTTTCACACATACGCTTGTGTAGAGCTGTACCAGGAAGAGCCAAGGGAGGCAATGGCTCCTGTTCTAAACTCTGACCTCTCTCTATGCCCAGTATTTTCCTCCAGGGTTCACATAATATGAGGTGATTTTGCCTCACAGTTTAAACTCATAATGGAGAAAGCTTCTCATGAACGATATGGCCAATCACTACTTACTGAAGAAGCAGAACAACTTTTTACCACCGTTTAATCTCACAGAGATGGAAAGAGTCAAAGACAACCCATCAGGCTTTCCTGCTACTTGCAGTGTAGACAAAAATAAATGCTAGCAGGGTCCTACTACAGAGGGAATAAGGGGAAGGTGTGTTGCAGATATGTTCATGTGGTATATTGGTGGTGAGGAGGAGAAGGAGGATAGGAAGTACTGCTGTGCTGTCACCACCACATCCTGACACCCCAAAAAAAACAGAGCATAGGAGTCTCTGAGCTGGGAAACCCATAATTACTGCATGTGCTGCTCAAGATCAATGTCTATGGGCAGCACTGAACTGTGCCTCAGCCTAAAAAATTATCACCGCCCACTTTCAACTCCATAGATGACTGTGAGCACTTTGGAGCTTAATGGTGTCATTTTATTAAGATTACCTGGCCTTCAAATCTAGGCCAGTCCCAGCTACATACCTGTGTTAGGGTGCTTATGGCAAGGGTGAATGGGGCTCCCTTGCTCACCCAAAGGAGGTTCCCAATGTGTTTATTCATAATATTTTAGTATGAAATAATGACTATAGGACTTTGCCTAAGATTTGGTGTTGGTGAGAAACTTGCTTATTTAATTGCTGTCAGGCCAACTCTTGGTATGAAAGGGCAGTGGGCTGAAACATGCCTCTGCTGTCATCCCAACTGTTTAGCTCTTATACTGTTATTTTTAAAACTTATTTTGTAACCAAAGCCGGGCCATTGATTTTCTTAAATCATTTTCCTGTCTAAGCAAGGGGCTCTGTTATCTCTGAGCCAGGGAAGCATTCAGCTGGCATTCATTCTGGACAATGCAATGATTCATAGATGATACAAAAAAGAAAAAAAGCTCACAGCAAATAAATAAAGTTAAATTCACAAGAGTCAGGCTGAGCTAGCTGCTTCAGATCACTAAGATGCTCGTGTGTTGCTCTGTGTTACTGAATTGATGGATCTTGGCTTTAAACCTTCCATACACTCCTAATTTTGTTATTCTTCCAAACCAGAAGTACAGGTGCCTTCTTTGTAATGGTTTCTGTTAGAGTTGCTGGGGAGGAGGTGTTCGAAACGCAGAACTGACTGTACGGCTTAATAGTGTGTTTAAGATCTTGTTTTCTTAACAGAAAATGGAATCTATATATCTGCAGACCCTAAAGGCTTTAAATTCACTTTAAAGCAAATGTCTTAATTTTGTGATTTAGGCTTCTTCCTGACATGGTTATCTTAAGAATTGCTATTTAGTAATAACGTTGCATGAATAGCATAATGGGGTTTCTTTATTACCATGAACATCTAGGACCAGATGTGTTCCCTGCACTACTTGATTGTAATTGACTTCACATTAGGAGCAGAACTCATGAATTTGCCCCAGGCACTTGTAATTTAACTTGGGTGTCACTGCTGCGACACTTAAAGGATGTGGCAGGAGTATAACATTGATTTACATGAGACACTCCAGGGGAAGGAAGTAGAGGAGGTGAAGGGGGACCTATATAGTGCTCAGTGTGGAAAGGCAGTATCTTTATGTTATCTTGCACTCCATGGGCAGCACAGTCATCTCCTTAGGTCATCTCTGACAGTGTGCTGGTAGGACATGCCTACTGTGGCAGAAATTAATTCCCATGTTGCTTCAGATGAGCCAACTACAGCTCCCGTCTGTCTTAAAGGTCTCCAGGGTGCTGAAAGCTGGCTATAATTCTCAGAGAAGCACGTGGTAACCTTAAATCTTTGAATGCCCACTTCTTTTCTGTTTATCCCTTGGCAGAGGCCATATCCTGAGATCTGTATCCACTTAGGACACCCACGGGCTAGGTGTCAAAACCCTGCCTGCCTCTGCACCACCTCTACAGCTGAATCATTAACAGGACATGCAGACAGGAGTTTGTAATAGGTCACAGTAGCAACCAGAGATTTCTTCTAACACACTTGCTATTTCATTTAAGGATAGGTAAAACAGAGATTTCAGCTTCCAGGGGAGCAGATATAGAGTGATACCCAGACTTTTCTTCCCATTTTCCTGGAGCAGCTTCAGCCACAGGTAGTCTCGGAGTGATTCTCAGGAGTCCACCTACAGTGAGGAGCCACCTGGATCAGTAAAGCAAGAAATCTTTGATCCAGATTGTCCCCTTTCTTGTGATCACGGGTCAAATGAGTCTGCTCACCAGACAGAGCCTTGTATTCCAGTGCTCCTGTGCCCTGCATGTCATGACAGGGATCAGCATCTTTGAGTCACCCTGCCCTCCACATGCGGTTCATCATGACATGCCTTCCGTTGTACATAGTTCAACAAATTTCACAGCTTCTCTAGAGAGATGAGCATATGTAGCGTTTATCAAGGTTAATGGTCTTACAGTGTTCAGCATTGCTAAGATGGTTGTTTAATGCAGATTTAGAAGAACTTGTTTTAAATCTGGAATATGATTTCATGCTGCATCTATACATTGTTGTTGTACTGTTGGATGATAATAATTTAGTTCACTATAGCTTTTCACATCAGGAGAATTTCAATAATGGAACTGAAAAGCATGGACAGAACTTGCCCAGGTTTGTATGAGCCCAGGGGAGAATGAGTCCCTCTGTTAGCTTGAAGAGCTGAACTGGGATGGAGTCCCAGCAGCAAAGCCCTGGAGAGTTGGATTTGCTCTTCCAGCTGCCACCAGGCATATGAGAGATGAGGTAATAGTGATGGTTTTATGGGAGTCCCATCTTGCCTTGCAATAGTCATACATACACATATATATATATCTGTTCCAAATTTCAGCAGCAAATGAGACTGGGTTTCCAAAGCCTATCTGGTAAAAGCAAAATGGGCAGCAGGATTGTGACACTTTGCTGTTCCTGCAGTCTTCTGTCCTGGACAGCTGTTTGTCTTGACTGCCAAAAGCTTGCTGTGATTGTGGATCGCCTCTGACCAGTGCAATAGGTGTATTTATTAGCATAGATTTACTCTTGATATTGTTGCACCCATGACCGAAAAGTCCTCATGACTGTTCAAGCTGAGGGTTGACTTACTAAGTAGCAGAAGAGGACCTGTGGTCCTAGTGGACCCTAAGTTTGAGCATGTCAGCAGCGTGCCCTTGTGGATGCGGATGCATACATAGTAAAAGAGGAGCACAGCTAGCAGACCAAGGGAAGAGGCTAGTCCTCTCCACCTGGCACTGGTGAGATTGCAGGTCAATTACTGTGTCCAGTTGAGGGATCCCAGTTCACGAAAGATATTTAAAAGCTGGCTCAAGTCCAGCTGAGGGCCACTAAGATAGCCAGGGGGGATAGGATTAATTAGACTCAAGAAGATAAAACTAAGGGCTATTTTCCTAACCTGAAAGGGAATTACACAGAAGATGGAGCCAGACAGCTCTCTGGTACACCGAGAAAGATGAAAACCAAGTTGCATCAAAGGAAATTCTTATTAGACACAAGGAAAAAATTTCCAGTGAGTGTGATGAAACGCTGAAGCAGGTTGCTCAAAAGCCCACAAAATCTTTGTCTTTGTAGATATTCAAAACTTGACTAGATGGGGCCCTGAACCAGCTGAATGAACTTTGAAGATAGCCCTGGGGGTGAGGATAAAAGAGGTCAGCCTGGGTGACTTCCAGAGGCCACTTCAGCCTCCATTCTTGCCTGTGTCTATGAGTCTTTTCTTTTTCCAACGTCCTGGATACACTTGTGTGCTCTGTATTATGGACCAGTGTACATTTAGGCAAGCTGAGTGCAAACATCTTGGAAAGCAGCATTCCCACAGTGCAAGAGAGAAAAAGCCTCATTCATTTCTACAAGAAGCTCCCCAGTGTACGGAGGAAGGGGGAGCTTACGTCATCCTCTCCCTTATCCTCTTCACTGTAGCTCTCTAGCACAGTCTAACACTTATATGTGGAGTTTCAAGGCAATGGGCAAACTTATACTTATTTATTCTAGAAAGGTCACTTCAGACGTGTCTGGATTCTGGGAGGTCCAGCCATGACTCAATTTTCCAGCTTAGCTGATTTAGGTAGCAGGGAGCCAACCGCATTGCTCATGTTCACACATCCAGCATGAGTCAGTAGCTTGGCTTAAAGTTGTAACTGCAAACTCATGACTGCCAGAGCTTTAGTCTGTCACCTGGTGCCTCCTTTTTGGTTTGATTTGACCCTGGTCCTAACTTGGTGCTCTGAGAAACCAGCTCTAGCAATGTGACCTCTAATACCTTAAACCTGCACGATCCCAGCAGCTGAAGAAGCTACCAACCTGCAGCAGATTTCTCAGGCACATAGGTGTCTGTCCAGAGCGTCTGCCTGGGCAGCATGTCTGTTCAGAGCGCACTGCAAGCCCATTCATTCTCCGTCATGTCCTCAGCACTGGGCTAGTTTGCAGGGAGCAAATATGAGCCAGCATCCCTCACTGCTGGGATGCAGCAGGCATCCCCAGCACAGGAAAGGGTGATCACTGCATCATCTGGGAGCAGGTCCAAGCAGGTCTGGCAAGCTTGGTCCAAGCAGAAAGTGCTGGCTTGAAGAGATCAGTCACGATGTGACTGATCAGTCACATCCCAGATGGGACTCCACTGAAATTTCCTGATAAAGACTTTATTCGTACAGTCCTTCCACTATGCTTTGTAACAGACCAAGTACACCCTGAGCACAGCCCTTCAAGACATGCTGCGAGCCTGCACAGCCTCGCAGAATGACTTAGGCATGTTGTTTTGAGCCATTATCTGAGGACATTTGATTTATCTAGTCAGTTACAATTTCAGGTTGAATTAATGTTCATACCTGTGAGAAACAACCTGAAACCATGTTTTCATCAAGGCAAGCTACACTTCTCCTGAAGTAGAAGATCGCTGTGATTTCATTTGTACAATCTTGGAGCTTTTGAAAACAGATGTTATATATATAACTTTTGTTAAAATTAACATTAGGTGGCCAAACTTTCCTATGTCTCTTTCTGTTTCTGTTTGAGCACTTGGGGAGGAGGACTTGTGCTGCAGTGCTAACTAGGGAGAAGTTCAGTGTTATGTTTCTGGGGAAGCATAACTGCTGCTAACCCACGCTGGCCTGAATGAGATTGAGCAGTTATTTGACTGGAATCAGCCCTGTGTTTAGCTGGTATTGCCCCATCTACAATGGGCAAATGGAATGATAACTGGTTTCGAAAAGCCTTGCTTTGAGTTTTGTTTTACAGTCCAAAACCACAACAATGGTCATACGCAGTTTCTGTTTCTTCTAGATTAGCAAAGTTCTGGAAAATAATTTTGGACGAAAATAAATTGGCCGATTGACACAATGAACATGAAACCAGCAGCTATATTCTTCCTTTATGATTTTTCTTTCAAAATAGACTGTCAGAGGAGATGACCAAGGCTTCCAAATCTTCCATTTACTAGGTTTAGTTGACTTTTAACCAGATCACATACTGCAACTCTCTGTTAAATCCAGCTCTTTCTGCACAGGCTGTCTCTCCTTCTTTTATGAATGGCTGGTCCCCCTGATGATCAAACAACATATGTATTTTTTTCATAGACTGTGCAATTTCTGTACAGCAATGGAAAGAATAGAATAAAATGGAGCTATGACTCAGTGCTTGGAAGGCTGCGGAGAAGAGAGGTGTGTGAGACATGATGAATATATTGGGTATTTCTGCGCAGAAATTCAGGTTTTTAATACACACTTAGCCAATACAATTAATTAAAAGATATACTGTTTAAGTACTTGACTAATCTAACTGGGATAAGGGAATAAAGCAGTTTATATTTCTCTAGCAGTATGCAAGTCAAAACAGCAGTATCTACCACTACTGATAAATGCCTTGGCAGAATTTCTGTGATAACCTTGATTCTTAAGGCTTTCTAAGTCAGCTCTTTTCTGTAGCACATGGTCAGCTGATCCCTCTGATACTTTCAATCCAAAATCCAACTTTAATTCATTCCCCTCTCATCTCTAAGAACTACCAGTAACATTTTTCCTCAGGTATATATACATAATTCCCATCGATTTTCATGGCAGCTGGTGATTATGGAACTTAGACCAATTTGGTCCTATTTAATAAATAAATAAATAAATGACTCTGAAAAGACTGTGTGTAGATGAGGCTTCCCAAAAACCTGCTTTGTTCATGGTATTTCATTCTCAAAGTTGAAAACTTTCTTTTCTGAATTAAGGAGACAGCTACTGGCAGAAGCCCTTAACTTCCTGGATGACTTTATTACTACAGAAATGAGCACTTGACTCTGAAATTTTTCCCAGCCTGCATAAAACCAAAATGTCCCCAAGGAAGCATCTGTCAGTTGTTTTCCCTTCCGTAGAGCCATAACTGGAGTTGGTGCCTTTGTAGCACTAGATGAGAGCTAAGCCAGTGACAGACACCCAGGGCAACCGTAAGAAGAGGATGACGAGCAGTTCAAACCAAGAAAAAAGCCAAGCTTCTGACTAACCCAGAATGAATCAAGTTAAAGCAGAAATAACTGTGTGAGCCTGTGAGGAGACAGATTAAATATCAGTACTCACCTAAAAAAAAAAAAGAGAATGGTAACTTCACATGTTGTCTTAAAGTCATCCACCCATGAAAAGCTACTTGCTGCATGCGTAGCTAGAGCTTTGAGTGATGTCCTTCTCTGTCATTCCCTGAGACACTGGGAGCTTGAGCTTGGAAACTTTGCTTGGCTCATTCAAATGCCTTACATGTGCCCGTACAAAAGTCCTTGTGTACCTAGCCAGTGGTTTGTGGTGTGAAGCTGAGCCCATTGTGAACTGCAGGCTAAGCTTTGTGCAGCCACAGAAGCAGACAGACAGTGAAGGGCAGAGGAAGAGGACAATCAGTAAAGGGCATGGAGGAGAGATTATTTCAAACAGCTCACTGATTAGCTCACTTGTGCTGATGACCAACAGATCTCATATCACACCCACTTTGGTAGGGCTGTCTGCTTCCTGGCTTGAGAAGTTACCCTCAATGCATTCCAGGAGTCTCCTGGATTGCCTACATCTCACCATGCTACTTTTCCATCAAACGTTGATGTGATTGAAGTGCCCCAGCACGATGAGAGCCAGAGAGTGCAATGTTCCTGTAGTTGGAATAAGAAGTCTTTGTCAGTATGGTTCTTTTGATAGAGCAGCCTGTAGTAGATACCCACAAGAAGGTTCCCTTTGTTGCCTTGGTCTCTAATTCTTACCCATAAGCTTTCAGCTTGCTTGTGTCTATTCTTCAGAGACAGATCTACACAGTCTATGCATTTCTTGATGTAGAGGGCAATTTTTCCAGCCCCCTTCTTTGCCTGTCCCTTCTGAACTGCCGGTAGGTATCAATAGCCAATACTCCAGTCATACGATTCGTCTCACTGAGTTTCAGTAACGGCAGCTAGGTCCTAGCTTTCTCGCATCACAGTGGCTTCCAGCTCCTTCTATTTGTTGCCCATGCATGCATTGATGCATGCATTGATGTAGAGGCACTTCAGCTGGGCTGTTGGCCATGTCACCTTTTAGAGGAACACCCTTAATTCCTTTGAGGTATTTCACTGATGTTTCCCTGTCAGCTTCTGTTACCTCAGGAGCCTCTGGCTCATTTTCATAAGGCTTCAAGTATGCCTCAGTGTAGCCAGCATGTCTCAGAGCTGAGATCTCTCATTAGCACCCTGTCCCTCTAACTTTGGCATGTCATCGCGCAGCTTGTCATGGGCAAGCCTAATATTATCCCTGTTCCCCTTCAAGTCCGGTTTAAGTTTATGCCAATGAGCCCCACTAGCTAGTGAGCAAAGGCTCTCTTCCCCCTTTGAGAAAGGTATATCCCATCTGATGCCTGCAGGCCTGGTGCTGCGTGGGCCTACTCATTATCAAAAAAACCCAAATGGTGGCAGTGTCACCATCCACAGAGCCATCCGATAGATTGGATCTGTCTGTTTCTTCCATTGTTACTGCCTGCAACTGGAAGATTAGAGTTGAAAATAATCTGTGTTCCAAATTCCCTTAATAACCATCCTAAGGCCCAGAAGTCTCCTTTGATCACCACTGGACTATAAGTTGCAGATTCATCACCACCCACATTAAAGAGCAGTCATGGGTAATAGCCCAAGAGCTGTTCCGAGCTAGGAAGTTTCTTACTGATGTCCTTAACCCAGGCCCTAGGGAGGCAGCAAATGAGTGTGTCTAGATATGTTTGCTGGGGTGGGATGTCTAATTTAACTCACTTGTGGAGTAGAAAATAGTTTGAAAATATTTTTCATTGTTTATACTGAGGTTTAGGGCTTGGAAAAGGTTTGGTATTGAGTTTGCCAACCAGTGAATCTATTTGAAGGAAGCAGCCTTTATTAATCTTCCAGCTATGAGAACACTTCTGCAATCTTCTGGCACTGGGCTGGCATTGCTGTTGAGGTAGTATCTGCAAGCACTTTGAATAATATTAAACCACTTTATATTCATAGTGACTTCAATGAGATGTTCTGCATGCTGTATTTGTATTTGTCATGCATCCCTTTTATTGGGAACTAGGACTGTGACATGATGGAGGAAGGCATTCTATCATTTAACTCTGATATTGAGAACAGCCTGCTACACACCTCCGTCCAGGAAACTACTTAGAAGAAAAGAGTTATGGTTTAGAGGAGCTGGATGATTTATAGTTGTAGCTGCTTACTTTTTCTTTGCATAAGCTCTTGTGAAGTGCACTATAAAAAGGCACAGGGAAAGTCAGTTTTTAGAGGAGAGTATTTGGAACAGGACTGCCTGTTTGAAAGGAGCAGTTACTAGCATCTGTATAGCTGTTGCCAAAGTTTTCTAGGATGTTATGAATTGACAGTCATTCCCATCTGGGATAGAGGAATAGGAAGGGTGGGTGAGACTGAAATAGAACTGCTGCTCTTGACTACGAAGTCCCACCAAAACATGTGCTTAAGGAAGTGGCCAAGGCTGCACAGACCTCAAAGGGGCAGGAGTCCCTTCCTCCTCTGCAGTTTTTGACAATTTCAGGCTGGCTCATATAAATGTTGGCAATATTGCAGCCTTTCACAGTGCTGCCAGTGGCATCTTTTGTTTTTTTCATTACAAGCATGAGCATTATTGGTAAATGCATAGTGACTGGAGAACTTTTCAATATCGGAAGAGGTTTATCTGCCTTCTTGCTGAATGATGCACACTTATCTTTTAATTTCACTGTGGTGCATTACAAGCTATGTTTTAATGGTACTGATGCACTGATCAATCCAGATTTGTCTCTATGGCAAGCTTTGTCTCCCTTGCTACTTGTCTTTCTCATTAGTTACCTGTTAGTCAGCACTTGGCTTAGTCACAATTCTTGCCAGCAGTGTTTTTAGATAACTCCAAAGCGCGGACAAAGATTCTGCAAAAAAGCCCCCACTCCTTTGCACAGAAATCTTTTTCTGTGCTCTATCTCCAAGGCCATTTCTTTTCCATCTTTCTGGGGGAAGATCTTAAGAAGCTTTAAAATAGGATAAAACCATAGTTATTAATCCTGGTCCTAAACTAATTTTCCAGGATCTGATTCTGAAAATGCCAAAAGGAAATAGAGAAGCTTCAGATCTTAGGTTAGGATTTTGATCTAGCAACCTAGACAAATCTGTATGTTTGGAAAAAGGAAAAAGCCAAAAGCCCTGCTTTTCTTCCCTGTGAAAGAGTTTGATCTCTGAGCTAATGTACAAGAAGGCCAATCCCAGTCCAGTCCTCAGGAGGCTCTCACAAAATATTTTTAACTCTTTGAGAAGATTTAAAAAAATAATAATTAAAAAAAAATCGAAGTGAGAAACATAGACATGAAAATGAAAAGAAAATTATTTCCTAGGCTAGCATCTTCTGAGATAATACAGGGGACGATACTGTTGATCTTAACTCTACAATTTGGTAATTCCATGTGTTAATCTTGTTAACATGCTATTTTTCTCTCAACTTCAGTTAATTAAAAAAGACAGATCCGACCTGACAATGGTCTCCATGGTGCTTGTAATCACACTTTCCTAAACCCTGACATGCTGCTGTTTGTTATCACATTTTCTTGGGTTTCCCATTGTTTTTCAAGCCATTTTTCAGAATTGAATAGGAGCTGATAGGGGATAGCATGCCAAACAAGTTTTTGTGAGTTTTTGCTTTGAAAGTAACAGTGGAGGGAAAGCAACTGCTCAGTAAGATTGCTGGGCAAGGGCTTCAGGTAAGCATTTAACTGACAAAACACAGGCTGACAGAGAACTAAGCTGCTTGCAAGTGTACAGACTGAGCTAGAGCTGTCATATCTTTCAAAAAGCAAGCAAAATCCTTTCAGCAATCTTCTGTTCCTTTAATTGAGCAGAGTAAGAAGTGACTTTCCAGTTTGGGTCCTGATGTTTTTGCCTGCGTCACTGTTTATAAAACAAATCAAGCAGAAAGTAAGGGAAAAGACCTCTCTGTTAACCCTCACAGCCTTGCAGTTTTTCCTTGACTGATTACAAAGTTCTTTCCAAACACTAATTAATCATGTTAAAGGGACATATATACTGATATTCTGTCAATTTTCAATGCCAGATATCTTTGCTGACAGCAGGCAAGAAGAAGTTAGCAAATGGAAGATATTATATACAGAAATAATTCAGCTGGTAAAATGATGAACAAGGAAAACTGAGACCCACTAAGTGGAGATAAAAAGAAAGACAGACATGAGCAATTTTGCATGGTGTCCAAATGATTTCTGGTAGCATTATGGCTGAAATACTTTGATTATACAATAAATAGACCCCCAACTGAAACAAAATTAGAGTCCTATGAACTAGTCAGAAGAGAGAAGAACCAATTATAAGTCACGTAGAAATTACCAGTGCAAAATGTCTTGAACTACACAATGAAAAGCAACATACAGGGTAGCTTTTAATGGGGTAGCTTTAATGCTTGATCAGTATCTGAGATGTCCTGCAAATCCACAGAACTATAAAGCCGTAGGAAAATTTAGGTTGGAAAAGGCTTCTGGAGGTATTTAGCCCAATCCCCCACTCAGAGCCCATCCAGTTACAGCATATTGTTCAGGGCCTTGTCTGGCAGAGTTTTTAATATCTCCAAAAATGGAGATGACAGTACCTCTCTAATACTTGCTCCAATAATTCACCATCCTCACAGAGAAAAAAATGTTTCTGAAATCATGATAGGAATTTCTGGTTTTAGAATCATGGAATAGTATCACAGAATAGTTAGAGTTGGAAAGGAAATGAAGATCATCTAATTCCAACCCCCCAGCCATAGGCAGGGGCACCTCCCACTAAACCATATCACTCAAGGCTCTGTCCATCCCCAGCTTGAACACTGCCAGGGGTGGAGCATTCACAACTTCCCTGGGCAACCCATTCCACTGCCTCACCACCCTTACAGTAAAGAATTTCTCCCTTATATCCAGTCTAAACTTCCCCTGTTTAAGTTTGAATCCATTACCCCTTGTCCTATCACTACCATCCCTAATGAAGAGTCCATCCCCAGCATCTTAATAGCCTCCTTCAGATACTGGAAGGCTACTATGAGGTCTCCACGCAGCATTCTCTTCTCCAGGCTGAACAGCCCCAACTTTCTCATCCTGTCTTCATACGGGAGGTGCTCCAGTCCCATGATCATC
>JANRGW010026419.1:0-26605 GCA_024733675.1 Psilopsiagon aymara | reverse complement strand
TCCCCTGTTTAAGTTTGAACCCGTTATCCCTTGTCCTATCACTACAGTCCCTAATGAAGAGTCCCTCCCCAGCATCCTTATAGGCCCCCTTCAGATACTGGAAGACTGCTATGAGGTCTCGGTGCAGCCTTCTCTTCTCCAGGCTGAACAGCCCCAACTTTCTCATCCTATCTTCATATGGGAGGCGCTCCAGTGCCTTGATCATCCTCGGGGCCCTCCTCTGGACTTGTTCCAGCAGTTGCATGTCCTTTTTATGTTGAGGGCACCAGAACTGCATGCAGGTCTCCATACCTCAGAGCAACAGGTTAGATCTGTTTGGTTCAACAACATGGGAATGACTGTTTGTCTTAGAAACTGGAATCTCCTCCAGCTTCTTATCTGTATGTTCCTGGAAATGAAATGTAATCCCCTCATAGTCAGGGTAGCCTTAATTGCCTGCTGGGGTAGGAAGGAAAAAATGAATTGGGGATCAGGTTTGTGCTACACTGAGTGCTGCCCATGACAGAGTGGAATTCCTGGAACCATTCTGGGAGACACTCTGGGAATTTGGTTTTGCAGTCAGCTTACGATGATCCAAGTCAGTGCTGCCATGATTGGGGTCATGCTGCCCTTCCTTCCTGCTCACATGGTCCCACCACCTCCCTGTGTTGTAGGTGCCTGCCCTTGTACTGCCCTGTGCTCCACCAGATCAGAGACCTGCTCCAGCTGAAAGCCAACACTGGGCGAGTGATTAGTTTTCAGCCCAGCTTGCTCCCTGTCCTGGCTGGCTGCATGGCTCCAGCAGCATGTCCAGTGACGGCTGTCCTTCTTGGCAGCGGTTCCCAAGGTGCACCCTTGGCTGTGGATGTCTGCACGTGCCCTCTCCCCACACGCAGGATGCCCCACTGGGGATCTAGAGCCTTGCTGTGTGTGTGACCTTAGCATAGAATCATAGAAATGTTAGGGTTGGAAAGGACCTTAAGATCATCCAGTTCCAACCCCCCTGCCATGGGCAGGGACACCTCACACTAAACCATGCCACCCAAGGCTCTGCATCTCCTAGAAGTGCAAGGAGTTGTGCAGAGCGAGACCTGAACAGATGGCTCTGTAAAGAAATAGGCAGCTTTTGTGCTGTTAGTTACTGCTTAGGTTACTGAGCACATGCAGCTGCTGGTGCCTTGCTGGCAGTGCCCAGGGGCTGAAGGGAACTTGTGCTTTTAAAGGTTTTGAGACACTTTAGGGGTTTTGTGAGCACACGGAGAAGTAAACATGGCTGAAAATGTTCTCGATCCACAGAGAAAATCCACTGTTGCTTAAGCTGAGTTTGTGTTTCCTCAGCGCTATGTGTGCTCTGTGCCTTCTACACTCAGCTTCCAGTCCCTGACTGAGGCTCCCAGGCTACATGTAATTTAATTACAGTATTATGGCTGGCATTGAAGTAGGTGAAGATATTAATGTAATTTGCACCTGGAAGTTATGTGTGTAGTGAGCTTGTAATACTGGAGGCCTTCTCCGAAATCACTGCTATCAGGAAATACCTCCTGAGGAAAGACTGGCTGTGCTGCTTTCACAAGTACAGCTTCTCTTAGCAGGGCTTTAACATGACTCATTTTTGACAGATGAAAGTAAAGGTGTCATGGTCTTGCATGAGAGGTCACAGAATCCCCTGAGATAGTAATTGGAATGGCTTTTACTGCCAAAAGCCGCATCCATAGCCAAGAGGCGTATCTTGCGTGGGTTATGAGCATGGGAAGGCTCCTGGAGCTTTTGGTCAGATGAGTGGTAATGAGTGCTAGTCATATGCAAAGTTCATAAAGGAAGGTTGAGTTCCATGACTAGATTCATAGCAAAATCTCTTTTTCTACCCCTCCAGTCAGGTGGTGAAGCCAACCTGTGTGGAGGTGGCAGCACCCAGGGCCCTGCTTATTCCACCCCACCCCTTGTGGCTAAAATACACTGTTGAATTTTGGCTTCAGCTCAAAAGGAGGTATATCATTGCGATTGTGAGGAAAACTCCACATACAAGCTCAACTAAGTAGCTAATTCTGGAGACAAGTCTTACTTCACAGCCCTATTAGTTACAGGCTATCACTTTAATCTGTTCCTTAATTTTGAGCATAATTACTTCAGCAAAAAACTTCAGATGTGTTTATCTCTCGATCCTTCCCTATGCTGCCAGAAGCCTTTGCTGTCCACACTGTAGCTGCCAGAATTTCCATCTTTCTCCTGGTCCTTTCTTTAGCACCATTGTGCATTGAAACATTTGCAGGATGGTGAAATGTGAAAGCTGTGCAGCATTCCTATTTATTTTGGAATTCAGTGTTTCACGTAAGGAACACTGTAACTCTGCCATATTTACTTTCTTGTATTTAATTCAATGAAACGTATTTACCTGAAGCGGACGTGAAATTTCCAGTTTGCTGTGGAAAGCATAGGGCTACTCTGTGGAACTTGTTCTAAGTTAGCATGTAGCATGTGAGGGCTTCTTGCCAGTGCAAAGCATAGAAAGGAAGTCAAGAGTAAGATGACTTGTTGCTATCATCAGTTGAAAGGGTAGAAATTATGGATATCAAGGCAAGACAACAGGCTTTTGGTGCATGTTTTTTTGTCAGTCTGGGAAACCTACAGGCTGCTGGGAGCTTCCCTTGGCTGTCCTGAGTTGTCTTACTCCTCCTCCTGCTGTTAGGAGAATAAAGCTTTTTCCTATCCCTATACAATTGAGAAAGGCTATCATATACCGGGTATTTTTGATCCTATTCATTTCCATAATTATATGCAGCTTTCATAAATCTGGATGGATGGAGAGATCCTGTGTACTTTGGAAGGGCTCATTTGATCTAAATTTGAGGATGTCTCATGTCCAGTTGTGAAACCTGCTATTTTAGTTTGTCCTACCTACAGCCTTGTACTAAAACAAGCGGAAAAGGATGAAAGGAGGGGCTGAAAAGAATGTGTGAGAAGAGGGAAAGATGACTCATAAGTGGGGCTGCCTTTGAAAATGGAAAGGATCAAGGTGTGCTGATCATAAGAGATGAAGTTACGAGTTTTGTGAAGAAGGCACAATAAATCATATGGTGGTCATTTATCTTCTGAACAGATGAAGGTACATTTGTGAAAGAACCCAGGAGCCTGGAATCTATTTAAAGAAAGGAATTTTTAGTGCAGCCTTTAATAGGTGATATTTTAGTGCTAGATGCCAATGGAAGACTTCTCCAGGCTTCTGGAAAATCCCATTTAGCTGTCCATTGCCTATGGGATAGTTCTAATAACTGCATGGTTTTACAGCAAGGCAGGTAGCTGAAAGGGAAAGAGGGAGAAAGCAGCAGTGCAAGGAGCCAAATGGTCTTTCTCTGAACTTTAGGCTGTAATGAGTAGAAAATAAAGCTCATGAATAGAAATTTGAGTCTCTGCTTTCATGCTAGGTGTTGTCTCTTTTATGTTTCTGCTAGTGTTCTGCTCTTATAGTCTTCTGGCATCCATAAAACTTCCCTAAAGCTTGGGAACTCAGTGAACTCCTTTTCCTGCCTTTCCTCCTGCCTTTCCTCCTGCCAACCAAAAGCTAAAAGATAACAAAGATGTAGCTGTTTGACATGTGAATGAGGCTGATGGGAAATATGTTTAATTTTATAGAGCATTTTGACTAAAAAAAGGAAAAAAGTAACTCCCAGTATGGCATTGGATTAAAAATTGGCTAGGTGTCAGGAAAAGGGTCCTTTTAATTTCAGTATTTGCACTAATCCCAATACTATGGAGTGCTTTCATTATTGTCCCAGAAGTAAACAAAAAAACCTGTTGCTGATAGTAATTGCTAGCAGAATAGTCAATGATAATGGAGCTCTCACAACTTGCTCTATGGGCACATTCAAACATGCTGTGTCTTTAATACAGCGAAAGGCAAAGTTGTATGCCAGAGAACAGGGAATGCAAGCTATGCCTTATGAAAGAGGGCCTGTATCCTGGAAAGCAAGACTTCTCAGAAGCCTGTAGTGGACAAGCAACTGCATGCCGGCTTCCAGAGCAATGCCAGGGAGTGATGGCACTGAGACTTGCATCCTGCCATGTACAAAAAAAATAAGGAACAGGAGAAGGGATACTTTTGCCTCAGTGAACAGTTTTGGCGCAGCTGATACTTAAAATAACATAGTTCAGTACTAGTACTTGTAAGGGGAAAATTTGAGAATGGAAGATTATGTTAAATAAGGCAACAAAAATTGAAGTCTGAAGGAAATGCCCTACAGTGCAACTTACGTAAGCAATATTCTGCTTATGAAATTAATATTAAGGGATGACTTGTCTGATACGTAAAGAATAGGGAGGGTTGATAGATATAGCTGATGATTGCGCTGCCATCCAGAGGGACTGTGACAGGCTGAAGAAATGGGCTGATAGGAATCTCTTGAAGTTCAGCAAAGGGAATAACGCCAAGTACCTGGATGGGGCAAACCTGCTGGAAAGCAGCTCTGCAGGAAAAAAAGCCTTGGGGGTCCTGGTAGGCCAGCAATGCACTCTTAGGGCAAAGACCACTGATGAATTCCCAGTGCTTTAGGTATTACATTGCCAGTTGGTTGAAGGAGATGATTAAATACCTCTGGTATTGCGTTTAGTTCCAGTCTCCATAGTGCAGGAGAGATTTGAACATACTGGAGCATATCCGGTGAAGGGCTGTGAAGTTAAGTTTAATGCCTCAGAGCACTTGATACACAAGAAGAGGTTGAAAAAGCTGTGAGTGTTGAGCCTGGAGACAAAAAAGTGTATAAACACCTGATGAGAGGGAGTGAAGAAAATGGAACCAGGGTCTTCACAGTGTGGCCAGTGACAGGACAAAGGCAATGGGAACAAATGGAAATGCAAAAAATTCCATTTAAACAGAAGATTTTTTACAGTAACGGTGACCAAATGCTGGAACAGGTCTCTTAAGTTTTCATATCTCATTGGAGATACGAAAAACCCTGCTGGACACAGTTATGAGCATTGTGCCTCCACTTTCAGTAGTGTGAGGTGGACTAGATGATCTCCAGAGGTCCTTTCCCATCTCAGCCACTCTGTGAGATGATTCTGGTCTTAAAGGACATCTTAAATTGTTGAACTTAAGCCCATCAGGAACTTAATGTTGAAAGCTGAAAAAATGCGAACTGAAGATGGAAATTAGACTTTTTTTTGAGGAAAATAATCATGAGTTGATACCTTCAAGCTTTGACAGAATGAATGTTTTATTCTCTAACTTCTCTGCAGGGCTATGATTTGTAATTTCAGCTCTGAATAGCCTTGAGATCAGCAAGCCCAGCTGCCTGCTTTTTGGTGGGAACAAATGTGTCTATGGCACTTCCTTTCAGGGGCTTGCTCATTGAAATTGCTCATAATGGAGATTGGAAAATTGCATGGCAATCTCCTCCTGTACTTGGTTTTAAGATAGCTTATTGTTTTTAATGGCGTAACAACTACTGGAAATCTAATGGTTGGTGACAGTGATTATGTAGGAGATCATACTAGAAAGTTGGGTTCTTTTCTTTGATCAAAGGGCCGGTTAGAGAGAAAATGAAATTAATTTAATTTTAAAAATTGAAACTTAAAAGCAGTCTTCATTTTTCTGGAGAAGTAATCTTGAGGTATTTATTTTAGGGAATAAGTAGTAAAGAAGACAAAATAGGATGTACAAATTGCGTCTGGTGAGGGTTAATTTTGATAGTCAAGGCCTTGCTTGACTCTATGACTTGAGATGTTCTGCTTCACCAGAGCCAAAAGGGGTAATTTGGAAAAATACTCTTCATAATCTGAGAAAGAACAGCAACTTTGACTAGTTTTGTCCTATAAATTTATTCACTGTGATGACATATCTGTTTTGGATGCTGTCTTGTAAATGAGGCTATCACATCAGATTTTTAGATTGACCCCTCCATGGTATGGCGGAATTCACCCAGATGTGAAAAAGAAAATTTAGACTGCCAGCACGCAATCATTTTTCGCATGAACTGTTATTATCTTGGTTTTGTTCCCTCTCTGTCACTAGGAATAATTAAAACTTGCTATTTCAACCAAATAATCTATCTTCATTTTGTCAGCACTCCCAGGTTGTTCTGCTCCTTGGTACTGCTGATGGAGTGGTAAAATATTGCTGAGGTAGGATATGCATCATAGTGAGAGCTCAGTGGATTAGTTGTTCTTTGTGATACACGGAATTTGAAACATTAGGAACTCTGCTGTCTTTGTGCCGTTTCAGTCACGTAAGCTGCCTGCTGGCAAACTGACGGGTGCGGTAAGAGGGTATGCAACAGCTGCCTACCTTGATGTGGGGAAGGAGGAAATCTAGGGTTTAGCAGCCCAGGCTAGGTCAAAATCCAGTTCAGTTTGTAGTCAAACATGCTGTGAAGTTGTTAGTACTGTAAAGATATCAGAACTGTCTCTTGATCTAGGATGAAGCAGGCTGCCAGCTGTAGCTGGAGTCTCTAGGGCCCTGCTATCTGTGATTCTCTCCCTCATGCTCTCCTTACATGCTTTTATCTATTTGTGACTTTCTGCTGGTTTGGAGCCTCCTTTCTGTCTGCTTCTAGGAATAGTTGCTTTTGGGTATGTAAACCATGTTTCCTGTTTCTTGGGCACTTGTTACTTATTTTCGTTACTCTGAGGTTTGGTATGTGGATGAGGTTATTGTATTAACTTCTTCAAGATTAAGCATTTTTTAAGGTGATACCGGTAATTTCATTTTCAAAACTGAACCTAATTAACTTTTGACTGATAAATTGAATGAATATTTCGTGCGAAGTCAGCATTACAGTTACTTGTAGGGCAAAAGTAACTTCTCAGGGTTAATCTGGACAATGTTGGGACTTCCTTAAAGTGAACTAAAACACCCCCAGTTTACATAATGTACAGAAGTATCTTGTATTACAGTAAATGCTTAGGATCCTATGTTATTTCTTATTATCCAGCTCTTTAAGTGCAAGTCATTTTATCTCCTCTGAGTCTGGTTGTCTCCTGGTAGCTTTTTGTCAACTTTCAGTGTCCTTTGGAATTTATATAATATTTTTATCACCCTAAATGGATCCAAAGTACATTTATTACTTGGGGGAATCCAACTGTATGTTTATATACATGTATGGAAATAAGTTAAGGAAGTACTTCAAAATAAAAGGCTTTACTGCTTCAGATCTGACTTCTTTCATAGCTAATTGCACTAATTGAACAAGTAGTTGGATGTAAGAACCCGTGCGCCTTAGGCAGTGAATTAGAAATATGGAGTCAAGATTGGTGTCGACTTTTTTTAAGAAGGGATTCCCCTCCTTTGGGGGCATGAATACCCAAGACTAATGCTTATGTGTGCCTGAGTATTTGAAACTTACTGCCACCTAGTCTGTAGTTTGCGAAGTGTTTGCATATTGATCTTTGTCACTCATTTTTGAAAGAATGTACAAGTTGATTCCCATGAGTCACCTGTCAGTAAGTAAAGTGATGCAGTCCCTTGGCACTGCACTGGTGTAACTCAGTGCAGGTATTTTGCATGGAGTCCAGGAAGGTTTGGTGTGCCAGGATGAGAAATCTTGAACCACAGACCTGTGTGGACAAGAAAAGTTGCACTCCAGAAGCTTCACTGTTGCACTTCCACACATGGTGTCCCTTCTTGTAGGTGTCCTGTATCCAAGGAAAACAAAGATTGAGATGCTGTGGCTTAGGCTGGTGATTTAGTGAGCAGACTTTGGGTTGCAAGCCCAGTCTTGCATTATTACAGTGCACATACACTGAGATAACACTGGCATGGCTTTGCAAGTGTTCCTCCTCCTCCCTTTTCCCTTTGTTTGTATTAAATCTTATTAATTACATCTTCCTAGATAGCTTGACTGTTTCTACATGGAGTAACTCTCCTCCCAATTCTTATGTCGCTATATATACCCGTGTACTACTATTTTAGACTTTAACTGGTGTATCTGTTACTTTATGGCATTTACTGGAATTTCCTCCAAGGAAGTTCATCCTATCCTATTCTCCAGCTCTCTTAATGTTCTTCCTCCCCCCTCCCAATGCTTATTTGTTTAGTAGACAATTTGGCAGACAACTTGCAGCATTTGAAAGTTTCTCCTTTTTAAGTAGCTGTGCTAATTTCTATACATAGAGTGGGAGCCGCTGAGTGGAACTACTGCGATCACAGTTTTATTTTGAAGTTAATGACTTGTTTTTCAAAGAGTACTTATTAAAGATAGTCCTTAAATACAAAAGACAAAATAATCTCTAGGATATATTTTGTGACTTACTGCTTTTTGATGGCTTTTCCTTGAGACCAACCTTAAAATTATATGGGAGACTTATTTCACTTGGTCCAGTTCAATTTTAGCCTTACTAGTCCAGAGGCACTGGAAGTCTGCTGAAGGGATGAAAGCAGCTCTGCAGCCACACAGAGAGGTTGTGCACTGTCAAAACCAGTGTGAATTCAAACTCTCTTTCCTATTTGCTTTCCTTTGATCTTGATGGGTAACGTTAAAAGTGAACCTGTGTTGATGTACTACATATACATGCGATACAAAGAAATTGCATCAAGAGATCTCTTAGGCAGCCAGTTTGTCATCTTGTCCTTCCTCCCCCCACCCTGTCTGCTTGCCATCAGTTTGAAAGTTCAGTGTCAGACCTGTTTTATGACAGCCTTGTTTTCTTCAAAGGATGTCTGTGGTGAGACATCACTGACATGAAATGCAACTGAAAACCCCCAAGCCTTGCTCTGCTCTAGAGGCGCTAGCTCTGCTCAAGTGGTATCTTTGGGAATGAGTGTAGGACAACGGCCAGTAGCTTTGACATCTGCTTGTAGGACGAGGCTGGCATTAAAGCGTGTTGGTGGCAGGGCTAGCCTTGCCACCATGGTCATGGCCATGCTTCCCAGGGAATGTGAGGGAAACTATCCAGCTGCACCCAGCCACCCCAAACACTTGCAGTGAGGATCCCCCGCCCTGCTTCTGACTGGTCTGTCTGTGCTTCCAGGTGCAAGTCCTGACTGTTTGTCAGTGCGTTTTATGGAAGTTTTGACTCCATAGCTTCCACCTTAACCAGGCAGATTCTGCTCAGCCTGCAGCAGCTGCTGGGATGAGGAGTGGCTGTGGCATGGAGCTGTGTTCAGGGCTGGACAGGGACATAGGTGGTGTGGTCCTCACCTGAGGCAGTTTTGCAGTTGAGATGAAAACTGGGTGCAGTTTCCTGAAAATAGCTATTCGTATTTCAACATGAGAAGCGGTAACTGCAGCCTTCAAAGCTTAATACTTGCTTCCAGTAAGAAGCAATGGTTTCATATCTGGTGGGAAAAATTGCAATAGAAAGATCTAGGGTGATTCATTTCCTATGCAGCATAGGTGTAATTCTGTTGGTTTGAGGCCTGAAAATTTGCTTATGCTTTGGTTTAATTGTTGCACAACCGTTATAATGTCCTTCCTCTTCTATTGCAAAGAAAATATAAAGTACTGCGCCAGTGCAGGAGAACAACACAAGCTGCGCATTTTAGCAGTGGCTGCTATACCAAGAGCAAGCTTGATGGGCTGTAGGCTGTTCCCATGGTGTGTGAGTAGACTGATGAGCAGAGAATGGAATAACATCAAACCGGTTGTCCACTTACTTCAGTGCCTGAGTTATGGTAACAGTGGTGGCTGTAGGGTATTCTGACCTGGCAGGTCAGCTCCCCCCAAGTTATCTGAATGGACATGAAAGGCAATTAGTACCTTAAGATTATAATCCTCCTTCAGTAAAAATGATCTTCTTAGGTCTAAGAAGAAACCACCATTTTTCATTGCTACATTACACTACTTGCTGGGTTCGGTTCACATCACTGTGTTTCATTTAAAAGCAGATGAACATGTTCTTCTGTTCAGACAGGACCAAGGTGAGAGAAGTGTGAATTGCCATGTTGGGGTGAGGTGAAAGGCATCAGAGCACAGTGCCACTAACACAGGAGCTACCTATCCATGCTCTAACAGTTGAACATACCTGAAAAATAATGTATTCCTTTCAGTGGATGTTAGAAAAGTTTATTTTCTTTTACATACAAGTAATTTAATTCCCAGCTGTTTCTTTATCTCCCTGTTCTTTTCTTAAATCCTCTTTCATTGGTTTTATACTGTCAGAATTAACTACTGAAGCATTGTGTGATGTTCTGCAGTAAGGACTGGGAGGCACTCCTGATGCTTGCATTGCTGCTTTCAGCATATTCAACCTGGGAAGGGAAAGCCATTGCCAGGTTTCTCTGGTTTAGGTCCTATTTTCAAACAGGCATCTCCCACTGCAACTTTGCCATCCAAGTTGGAACTTTTTTCTTTTTTAGAGCTAAATATAAGTTTTCTGGTTTGATATTTAACACGTACAGTTCATGGCTTCCTTGACTCTCCTGATGCTTCTGAGGGAATTGTGAAAATGGAAAACCAATGGAAATAGAAAGAACTTGAAAGAACTGAAAGGACTTGAAAGAACTTTGCCAGAATAACAGTCAGCCTTTGGCTCTCAGAGTCAAAAACCCTGATGAGAGAATGCAGATGATCAGAATTCAGTTTAATTTGGGACTTGTCAGGTGCTTTGTATTGAATTATAAATGTGATTAAGACATACAAAGGGGATTTTCTTTTAATATTCATCTATATTAAAGCCAAACAACTTTACTGTAGCTGAATGAATAATTTCAGTATAGGAGATAGAGAAGAATTGCCCTCTGTCAAAACTATAATAAGCTGATACCTGAAAAGCTGAAAAATAAGAAGGCAGTTTAGGAAACACAAATTGGTATAGTGGAAAGGATCCTTTTGTCCTCTTTTTAATGCAGTTGCCATTTTCTGAGAAAAAAATTTGGGTCTTTTGTGTTGGAGTAGATTGATTTCTGTTAGATGTGTTGTCATTTGCTTTAAAATGCATCTTTAAATGTTACTTGAAATACCAGCTGCTTGTCACTCAAGTAATAATCCTGACTAATAAGTACTGATATTTCAGACTCCTGTTCTTCCCTGTGTTGGTTTTACAAAGTGTTCAATTTTCAAGGCACTATTTCTGAGTATTTTTTTTTTTTTTAATGCTTCCACCCCAATCTAATGAATGGGTTATGTGTAAAACTTAATTTTGAGGTCATGTTTTCATTAAATCATGACATTCCTCTTTGTAGGGTAGTATGGGAATGCCCACTTTTGAACAGAGAAGCAGTATTTTTGGGATGAGTTGAGAGGACTTTAGAACTCCCCTTTTAAGGACATACTTTGTTTTCTTTTTCATGCAAGTAGTTTAGTTTGCAGTTATTTCTTTATCTCCCTGTTCTTTTCTTAAATCCCCTTTCAATGGTTTTATACTGTTGGAATTAACTATTGAAACCAAGGGTACAATGGTGCAAAATACTGGTATCTGTGTGTAGATTGGGGTAAATATTTCTTAATGGAAAACTGACACCCCTCTCTCTTCCAGGAATTTGAACTGCAAAAACTAATCTCCTCACTGCTGGTCTGAAAATAGGCATGAAATGAGGAGTTGTCACTAGGAGTCCAAAGGCAGGGATTCTGGTGGTCCCCTTGCATCCTTTTGCTGACTTTAGGTGTTTCATTGCTTGTAAGCTTACCTGCAGAGCTCAGCCCCTTTCTTGCTGAGAGCTCCTTAGCTCTCTTCTCTGCACTTCTCCCCATTTTTCAGCCTCTCCTGGTGGTAGCTGTAGTATTTGCCATACCCTCGGCTGGGTGCAGCCCTCTGGTAGGTACTTGGAGCCCTTCACGTACCAGAGTTAATCATTTGGGCACGTTCAAAATACAAAGCCTGCAACTCCTTAGCATATGACCATTTCTGTGCATTCACCCCAAGGTGTCTTTCCTAGCTGCTTCTCTTGTGTTCCTTCCTTATCAAGCTCCAGTTTAATTTACCCTTTCACGTAAGATGTTTGCTTTCTTCTCTGTACCTCCTGACCTCTGGAACAGTTTTCCTGCCTCAGAACCTCAGCTTTCAAAGTGTAGTTTTCAGTGACTGCTTAATTTTGAAGATGTGGAAGAAAGCCTGTGGAAAGTGTTTGGGGATTGGTAAAGTGTCTGTGCTATGGCTTCCTTGCTGCGGTCAGAATTTATCTGTGTTCTCCGGATAGTGTTGCATCCCCTCCCCAGTAATATCAGCATTGTGTGACATACAGAAAAGCTGCTATTTTATCTGCCCCTAGCAATTGTAATATCTTCTAGAAGACTATACCAGGCTTAGTCATCTGCCCTAGCTTAACTTGCTCAACGTAGTCCTTGCCCTGAGACACAGATGGAAACACAGCTGAGTGCTAAGGCACATTTCTCTGGCTTGCTGCTTAGTTCACTGTCAGCTATCACTTAATACACACAATTTACTCCTTGCTATGCTTGCTTATTTCCAATCTTCCTATTTTTCCTGCCCAGTCAACCTTAAACTGCGGTTTCTTTCCAGCTCCTCATCCCTGTTTCTTTTTGGAATAAGTTATTTTATCTTCTGTTGCCATCTCAGCAGGCTTTGTCCCAGGTTACTTTTGCTCTTGTTCCAAGTTAAACTTTTGTGCCTTTGTATTTAAATCAGACTGCTGCTGCTCTAATATAGGAGAACAAGGGACTTGCATGTGTCTCAGACCTTCCAGGCGATGGCATGTGCATAGTCTGGGCAGGCCCAAGAGCTGTGGTGCTTGCAGTTTGAAATGGAATTTGGCTCTTAATGTCAATAATGAAAATGTACTGACTGAGCTTTTCCAAGGGTTTTTAAATTTGGGATTTTCAGGGAATACAATATGCCAAACTCAGCTCATCCTTCTGTCAAGTTTTACATGCCCGCTAAAATGTAATGGGTGCAGGAGTATTTCAGACAAAGGGTTTTCAGAAGGTAGCACAGATAATGTAATTTTTCTTAGGTCTGTCTCTTGCAAACAGTGCAACTGTCACGTGTCCAGTAATAAAGCTAAGAGAGACATCTAGCAGGAAAAATTTCAGTGTGCACAGTTTGGCAAAGTTCTGCTCAATGATTTTATCAGTGGAAAGAATTAGAGGTTATCTTACTGCTTCTTTCCTCAAACCTTGAAATATAAGGCTTGTAGAAAATGATGCTCTGGTGTGACATGGTGCAGTCTTCAGAAACTGATGCTGGCTGTCCCCATCACAGCACTTCCCTCTCTGCTATCTCAACCAAACCCTGTGCTGGCTGTTACTTTAATGCTTCGCACTGTGCTATCTGTTAAGCTCTTACAAGGAAACACTGACATTTGTTTTTCCTGTTTATTTAGTGCCAGTTTCTTTCCCCAATAACTGAAGTTGATTGCTGTGTGACAGGAAGGCCAAGTCCCGTTCAAGTGACACCATGCAGATGGCCCTAGGAGCATGGGGGATGTCCCACGGCTCCGACTCAGTAGCTCTTTATGCATACAAGTCATCCACAAGGGAGAATCCTTCAGAAAACTACTCCTGATTTGGAGGAGGGCTAGGTTTGTGCCGGTTCTGACCTCTTGATCCAGCTCCCTGCCTGGTCTGATGAGGACCATCACTCTGGTGCTGCCCACAGCAGGGGAGCAGGGAGAGTGCAGAGATGAAGGGAGGGTGTAGAAGAGGCGGTAGCAGTGACCTGTTAGGCCCTGGCAGCAGTGAACTGAAGTGAAAACAGCCCATTAAGGGGAATGGGATGTAATTTCTCATTTGCATCTTTTCCATCCCTATTTTCGGTTCATGAAAAACACATCTGCTCTTTCCCTAGTTTTCCAAAAGCATACGTGACTCCGTCGGCTTCTTGAAACAATAATCCCTGAGACTGAGTATTGTAAAGTGAATTGCATCAGGTCCTGCCTACTTGAAAATACTTAGCTTATCATAGGAGTTTTTAAACTATTTTCCTATGGAGACAAGTGTTCTTATGAAGACATTTTTGTGGGTTTGCCTCTGCTGTTAATTGTGGTAGCTGTGTTTGTTTCTTCTTTTTTATTCCTTTTTTTTAATTATTATTTATTTTTATAAAAAGGATTAAAGCTGAAAAGCTTAAAGGGCATAACAACATAGGAGTCGAGGTGCCACCTGCTTTTGGTGATCTGCACTGAACAGTGGAGCTGTAGTTGTATCTATGTCAGGAACTGCTCATAGTATTGGAAGAGAAAATTGAGTCAGAACAGTTGATGCCACAATTTTTGTCTTTCGCAAGCGGTTAGGTAGGTGTCTGGTTCAGCTCAATGGGTTGCTTTCCTGTTATTTCTATGTTTTTTACTGGATGTACGTATTTGTGGCTTTACCTGTCCAATTCTGCATGTATTTTTGTGTTCCTCTCACAATCCCCTTGAGAAATCCGACTTCCATTTATTGCACTCAAGTTTCATGTCACTGAGAAGTTCTTAGTCCCTACGCTTCCTGTCTTACTCAGTCATTGGGAAACTTCGTGCTGGTGTCCTTTGACTTGCTATGTCTTAGCAGGTCTCAGGTACTGAGGAGATTTTGCATGCTGTGATTGGTCAAAAAATGCAACTAAATTTGTAAGTAATACAAATTCGTGCAAGTAGTGCAAATACTGAGTATAGTAGCAGAAGTTATGCAAACCAAGATTATGTTTTTAAGGGTCACTGGTTCTGATGATTGCTGAACACAATTGTTGAGATTTCTGAAGGGAAGTCTGATGTCAGAAAGCACCATAAATAATTTTGGAGATCTGGGAGAGAGACACTCTTGGGAGTTACCCAGGATTTCTACTACAAAGAAGACGACACTAGAAAACCTTTTGCAAAGAAGAAATTGAGAGAATATTCCACTTCAGTCCTGCATCTTATCAGTTATGAAATTTGTAAAACAGGAAGGGGAAGAGAGCACTCGCTGAGTGACGTGTAACATCTGGCCAGAAATTAAACATTCCCCAGGGTTTGCTAAAATTGCCTCTTGGTGACTTCACTAAGCTCTTTTAAACTCTTCTAAAATACTTGACTCTCTCAGGCTTTCTGTATGCTTTGTGCCCTACAAAATAACTACCTCTAGTTCTCTGTCATTTGGTATTTTTCCAGATGCCAATCAATAGTTCTGTGCTGCCCATGGGTACAATATGCTGGTGAGACCAACAGGAGAGTGTTGCTTGTAACATCTTCCAGCACACACAGGCTTGTGCTGCTATGCACAGCCAAAGGATGCTGTTTATGTTCTTGCAATACCAAACCTGATTATTTGAAGTTCACAGGAGAAAGTGGTGTTTAACCACGAAAGTAGGGGCAAAATACCGTTGTGTCTCACTAACAAGTTGAGACAAGAAGTTTTGATGTGTAGTCCAAACCTACATTTTACATCTGATGAGGAGAGCTGCTGCAAATCTCTGGATTTAAGTCTTTAGCATTTCCCCTCCTTCTCACACCTGGTTTTGAGATTCTCTTTTATCTTTAATTGTATCGCTTTGGCCTAGTCTTCCCACGCCCTGAATTGTTCCCTTTTCACCCCTCCTTCCTTTTCTGGGATAGTTCTCCGGGTGGAAAAACACTTACTTGAAAAAGTGTGAAATGTATTTCTCCCTGTGGAATAGGTGTAATCTTAATTTAATCCAATTACATTGGCTAAACATATTAGCTGGATGCTTTTGTTAACAGTTGACCTTTTCAAAATCTGTGTCCTTGGATTACAGAGCCAATGTCTCTGGGAGAGGAGCAACCGTGTTTCACACCATTAGAATCTGCTTCCCATGGTCTGCTGGGAGAGCAGTACCTCTGTTGGTTAAAAGGATGCAGTTAGTTCAGTTCTGCTCTGTCACTGATGAATTAATGCCTTGCCCCTTCACACAAAATAAAAAGAATGGCTTGAGCACTCTGTGCATGCTGTTACACTGTGGGCATTATGTTTGTATGTGCTTTAACTCATCTTTTAACAAGTTCGAGGTTTGCAATTGGAGTGCAATACAAAGATGTTAGTTGTCTACCATAAATAAATGCATAGAAATTAATTTCAGAGCCTTCTGTTGTTCACAGACCCAAAATAACACTCAAGCTAAATCTGTAAATACAGAAATACCTGTGTACAGCTCCACAGCAGAGTTGAATATGGTGGAGCAAAATAAGACCCAACCTTCTGGCACAAGTCTAAAGAGCAAGCAAATAAAGTACTCTGAATTAGTCTACCTAATTAAATAAACATCATTCTTCGGAAACAGTTATTTCACTAAACTTCATTAGATGTAAAACTTTTTTTCTTAATTTTCCTGTGTCATCCCAGATAGTGTTCTTTCTATTGTCAGGATAACAAGTATCCCCAGTTTTTATTTCAGTAACCTGAGCAGCATGGCAGGGTATAGAATTGTTTCCAAAGACAGCAGGTTGTATTTCTGCCTAGGAACAAAATTCATATTGGTGGTGTGTTTTGTTGCAGTTTGTGTGTTGCATGGTTTAGCAGTTTCATTCATTTTTATTATTTGAGCTGTACACAGATTTCCTTTGAGCTTAATGCAACATTTAGCTGTTTTTCAGGCATCATCTTTCTATTACTACTTTTGTTTCACCTTGTCTTTATAGAGGCAGCTTTAATGCAAATGTGCTAGCTTATGTGAAATAAATGTAGTGGTTGTGCTTTCAGTGAGGACAAAAATCTTGAGAAGCAGAGGAGAATAGTTATCCAATGTTACTCTTTATGTCATGTCTCTTATTTATGGAAAGCTGATAACAGTGGAAGCTACTGGTCCTCTCAAAGCTGTTGGTGAAGTTAGAGCATAACTTGCGATAACGCTACCTGTGCACGAACTCGTATGGACATAAGGAGTTTTTCAAAAGGAATGTAGCTTTGTAGGGTGCATCCATGCATGTGCTTGAGAGAATCACTTTGTTTTTCTTAATTGAAATGTTCTGAAATAAGGGTAGAAATTTTTCATGCGCTTAAAAAGGTCCAAACTAGGCTGAAGCAGGCTGTAAAACTGTCACTCAGCTTTGCAAATTAGTAAAAAATGCTGAATTTTCAAATAAACCACCCATCAACCTAGCCTTTGAGAGTCATCTGTTTTAAGTCTGCCTTAGAATTCCAGTAAATATTCAGACTCCATTGTAATGAATACGGAGAATGAACCTGTACTGATACCCTGCTGTGAAAAGTTCACTGCTCTCTGCCTGCTGTATAGCCTCAATATTGTGTTTGATGAAGTGAAATGCATTTCTTAAGAATCCATCAATTTAAAAATAATACTGTTTTCTTTTTAACAGGCAAAACGAAGGCTAGAGCTGGGAGAAAGTGGCCACCAGTATCTTGCTGAAGGACTAAAGACTCCAAAGGGAAAAGGAAGAGCTGCAACAAGAAGTCCAGATAGTCCAAAAAGTAAGGAAACTGGTGATGCAATGTATGTCACTGAGTGTTTTGTTTACTTTGAGACCAGAGGAAAACAGTACAAGAGGCTGCATTACATAGCTAAAAGTGTTTATTACTGTCCTCACCTGCATGAGCATGCATCTTTCTCAGTTCCACAGCCAGGCAGTGGGCAATGTGTTAGCCAGTGTGCATTGGTTGGTGCAAACCTGCTGAGGGGCTGCAGAGGCTTGTGGCTGCTAGATCTGTCCCTCTGCCTGCCGGGCAGCCTTCAGCCTCACTGTCTAGGATCTTCTCTTCAGCCAAGGACATGAAGTTGGGGATTCTTAGGAGAGGTAGGCGCTGACGAATGAAGGTAGTATGGTGGGTTCAAAGACATGGTTATTAAGCAAGGCTAATCAGGCCAGCCTTCTCCTTCTGTGCTGAAGTTCCAGCAGCTGGTTAGCAGGGCTTCTTACCCCAGGCAGGGATTTGTAAAGAGACTTAGCTGTGTATGCTAAATGCTTTTTGTGGCTTTGAGCTGCCTTCTCTCCCTGCAGTAATACTAGATTATTACTGCCACTGCTTAGTTGCTGCAAGTATTAATTTTTGCACATCTGTATTGCTTCAGGCAGTAGGTTCCTTGCAACAAGAGTTGTGGGGTGCAGCCTTACCATTTTATTTAGAGGATTTCAGCAGGAGAATTTGGTTTGCAGAGGGAGGCAAAAAGGGGAGGACTAAGGCAGCAGTGGCAGTGATGGCAGAGCAAAAGATGTGAGGAGGGGGGTAAGTACTTGTCCCTCCTTTCCAGTTGAACTGCTTGTTTCTATTGAGGCAATTAGGAAAAGTGAAATTAGTTAAAGACACAAACATAAAGCAGACAAGTTAAACAGCCACAGTTGTTTCAATTAAACTAAACTACATTAAGCAAAGTGAAGTCCATTTTAAATTAAAATGTATCCTCACAGAAGTTCTGTACCATTTGGAGCACAGGATGCTGCTGCAGTATTGATAAGCCTTTACAGAGAACTTGGTTCATGACTAGGAAGAGCATGTGCCATTTTAGGTGGGGGTCTAGTAGCCTCTTGCCCTTATCACTCTGATCTTCTTACTCCTTTCCAAACTCAAAGGAAAAACAAAGAGAAAACACCCTGCTCTAAATTCACAAGGTCACCTAAGTGGTAACAATATTCCTCCCATTTCCTAGTGCAGACAAGCCCTGAATCTAAAGACTGAGATACAAGTAGCTGGTTCTCTTTGCAGACAGGCTTCGTTTTCATTGAAAAGCCATCATATCCTTCAGAATACTTCAAGGTAGTCTGAAGGTTTGCTTTCAGGTAGGATTTCAGTTTTGACTGTTTTATGCAATTGACTGTGGAGCCTGAACCTTGAAAACACGAGAATGACCACTAGATAGCCTAAGATCCAACATGCATCATACTTGAAGCGAAAGAAAGGTTTGAGATGTACCTGCCCAGCAGGCTTCTAATAATGGCTGGCTTGTTCCCTTCACACAAAGGCCTTGAAAGCTTAGAATTGGAAATTATTCTAAGTGTTTAAACTCTTAACAACTATTAAGTGCATGGATGCTGCATTTGTGCATGAAAACAGCAAGTTGTCTAGTAAGATCCAAGCCCTTTGTTGGCTTCTCATTTGGAAGAAGTGGATACTTCTGCCCCGTTTGAGCACTGTTTGGTTATGAAGAAATTATAATTATAAATTATATCAGTTTCCAATAATTCACTTGAATTTTCTCTAAGCTGTGGAGCCTGGCACTGATGGAATCAATCATTGTGTTCACCCACTGAAGTACACCTAAGTCCTGCTTAATTGCATGTGAAACACTTATCTTACAAGAGGGGAAAATCAAACCCTGATGAAAGCTGGCTATCAGCCTGATGAAGGAGTGTCATAGGGGAATTTTTGGTATTGCTGCCAGAATAAATAGGTACTAAAAATACTATTAAGAATTCACATAGTGAAAGCCTAAGTAAAGTAGTGCTATACGTATAAGTCAGACTAATGGAAGTATTTGCGTTAAAAAAAAATGTTTTATTTGCTCATGTACCTGTGACTTTTGGAAAAGTACATCTTGAAATACAAATAAATACCTAGTAGTAAGTTGTGTCTTGGTACAGAGGTTTGAGAGATTTCTTCAGTAAACATGAAAGAAATAACTGTAATATATATCCTCTCACTTCTGGATGCTGCTTAAAGAACCAAAATGAGGAAAACTGATTTTTTTTTTTTTCTTTCTGTCTAAGCTCCAAAGTCTCCTTCAGAAAAGACTCGGTATGATACATCACTTGGCCTTCTTACAAAGAAGTTCATTCAGTTGCTGAGCCAATCTCCTGATGGGGTCTTAGATTTGAACAGAGCAGCAGAGGTCCTCAAGGTGCAAAAAAGGAGGATTTATGATATCACCAATGTACTGGAAGGCATCCATCTCATTAAGAAAAAATCCAAAAACAACATTCAGTGGATGTGAGTATTCATTATCTTTTTCCGTTCTTGCTGGCTGATTTCACTGTCACAGTGCAGTGGTGTCTTTCTTCTCCCACTTTCCATTCCAGAACTGTGCTCCAAGCAATCATCTGAAATGCCTTCCCTCAGGATAAAGCTTTGTTTTTCTGTTAAGACAGGTTCTCAGTGTATAAATAGTGTTTGTCAGGGAAATTAGAAACTAGCATTTTGTCTAAATACTGGATTAATTCATTTGGTTCTGCAAGTGGAGTAAGTTTTTAGGTATGCATTGCTACTTTGTGCTTTCCTTGGTCATCTCCAGGGTGTGGTTAGAGGGGAGCTAGAAGCAAGGTTTTGGAAGTGCTTAGAAATATTCAACTTTTCCGTTTAGTGGCACTTCCAAAATGTGTTGTCATGATAAAAAGGTGTTTTTTCTGGAAAGCATTTTTTTTTGACTCTCTGTGGGCAGGTTTATGGGGATAGGGCTAAGAGCTTTGTCTGGAGTGCAGAATCCTGCCTCTTCCCTTTCCCATAGCATAGGGTCAAGTTCTACAAATGATGTAAGAGTGTCTTCCTTCTTTGTACCCATAGGGGCTGCAGTCTGTCAGAAGATGGTGGCATGCTGGCACAGCGTCAAGGCCTCACAAAAGAGGTGACTGAACTGACTCAGGAAGAGAAGAAACTGGATGAGCTAATCCAAAGCTGCACCCTCGACCTCAAGCTGCTAACGGAGGACTCAGAGAATCAAAGATATCCTTTTTCTCAAAACCTCAAAGCTGGCCAATCTACTTGTTGTGTCTTGTAATATAATACTAGGAGAATTCCTCTTCATATGTGATGTAAAGCATTAGAAATTTCAAGTTGGCTAATGGGTTTTAATGTGGTTCTATATAGAAGTTACTTAAGCCATTTACACCTGTACTGCTTTTGGAATGTCCCAAACACAAAGGAAAAAGAGAGATGGTGGAATATGAAAGGGCCCATTAACATCCACGTTCACATAGAGTAGAACCAAGAATCTAGCTGGTTGAGTGAAAACATGCAACAACTGTGCTTTTTCAACTACTGTGATCCTAGAGCAAACCCTGTGCCTAGGTGTACAGCAATTGTAAAGGCATGCAGACAAAGTCTTTGCTGAGCAAACAGTTGTCTGTGGACTCATTACTTTTTAATTTTTTGCTTCAAACTGATGTGTATATAAGTTACAAGCACAGAGAGGAAAATAAAGTAGGGAGTCAGTTTAGTTTGAAGCTCGCAATAAATCTTCAGATTCCTCCGGTTAGAGAATCTAGAATAGAATATCATAGACGTTTTGAGAGCTCATGAAAGCTTTGTTTTGGATTGATTTAATGTGACAGCAGTGCTCTTGCATATGGTTCCTACAACATGTGGTAATTTGACTGTTAATACCCCTTGTAATTAACCATTTCTCTTTTTCACTAGATTTCCCACCTATTGGCAACAGAAGAAAGCATTTTATTAAATGCTGATGTGAAAACTTTTATCACTTTATATAATGAGTAGTTCTTAAAGATCACCTAAATAAGGTGGACTTACTCTTTGTCCTGAAGGATAGAAAATACTATGGGAGTGTCAGTAAAAAGTATGTGAACTATGTAAATATTGTCTTTTGACTAGCTTTCATACACATCTTGAGATGTAAGCAGAGATCATCAAATGGCATAGGGAGTGGCTCAGCACTGCCTTCAGCTAAGAGCTTGATCCATGAAGAAATTTAAGCAAGACAAAACTGAGCATTACAAATCTCTCTTTTTTTTTTTTTTTTTTAATCGTGCTGGTTCCTATGATAGAGATCTGGCCTCTGCCATTAGTGGTTACCCTGGGGGGGAGGGATCAGCATTAGCAGTGTGTTGGCCTCAAACTTTTGGATTTAGGAGAGTGTGTTCCCCAAATCCTTCTGTGATTCTAAGTTTACTGATACTACTAGTGAGTACTGAAGAAGGAATGCGGAAGTGTGAAACCTTCTCAGTGTGTCCTAGTACTGTCTTTTGCTCACCTCACTGGATGCTGATATGAGATGACATGCTGAATACTCATGAACCTGAGAAACCTCTTCCTTTGCCTAATTACTGAAGATGAAGTTTCTGCTTTTGAAGGTTTTTTTTCTTACTATTAAGTAGTGTGCTCCCTTGTCTCCTTTACAAATGTCATCCGAAAGTAAACGATTGCTATGGCAATATGCCCAGCATTAGCATGGGGAGCCTTCAGCTACAGCAATGAAGGCTGTTGTTTTATTTGAAAACCATGCAATCCTTTCTTTTGTTTGTATAGTGACAGCCACTGTTGTAATTGGTATTCTGCCTTTGCAAACCTCACTAAATCTCACTAAAGGAATGGTAAAAGCCTTGATGAAAGCTGTTTGGGTAAAAGCTGACCTGTTGTTTTGCCTCTTGACCTGTTTGGTCCAAGTTAGGTGTGAGATGTATTGGTGTTTTTTTGCTTGAGCAGTCTGTCTTGCTGTATTGCATGGTAACAGTACACGTTTACCAAAATGGCTCACACTTATACTGCCAAGAAGTATAATAATGAATTAGGCTGTTTATTTGCATGGCATAAGCATTATGGTAGATATCTCACAGATGACAAAACTAAAATGATGGAAGTGTTTTATATGTTGTATAAATGTTTACAAAAGCCCCTAAAATGAAAGCTGAAATAATGCTTTTGTTGATGAACTCAAAAATATATTGTGTTTGTGCATCTACATCATGCAACTGAAAATTCCTTTACATTTTTTTCTGTGATTTCCAGTTCTCTGCATTTTCATCGCAAGTGTGTAAAGACTTTTGCTTTGCGCAGTCTGTGAGTAATTTCAGGTTGTTGAGGTTTGCTTATGCAGCCTTATGTGTGTAATGGAGAAGAGAGAAGTACCCAGCATAGAGAACCCCTTTTGTCCCTTGGTAGTGGCTCCAGCTGTTAGATTAAAGGGAAGCTCTTGCACAGTTCAACTGCACTCACAACCAGCATAGGTGATAGAGAACCCTGGGCTAAAAGCAATGTAGAGAAAATGGAAAAAATAATTCAAAGACTTCTGCCTCTTCTAATAGTCTGAATATGGTGTAACCCTGGTTGGAAAATTCCTTAACACTGATTACATTAGCTTATGTGACGTACCAAGATATTAGAAAAATCAGTGGCCTTAAAGACCAAACTGTTATAGTTGTGAAAGCTCCTCCAGAAACAAGACTTGAAGTGCCTGATCCAGTGGAGGTAAGGAGAACCTGGTGTTTCGTGACAGTTTTTCTGTAGATGGAGCAAGTGTGTTGTGAGTCTTACTGTGGTAATGCTGCTCAAGTTAGATTACATTGGCATACGGTCTATGTTCATCTATTTTACAGACTTAGGGATGTTGGGTTTTTGTTGATTTGTTGCTGTGTGGTTATTTTGGTTGCCTTTTTTAGGGTTTGGGGGGGCAGGTTTTTTTTTGTTGGGGTTTTTTTTGTCATTGTTGGTTTTGTGGGTTTGTTTTTGTTTTTTTTGTTTGGGTTTTTTTTTATTATTATTATAAAAAGGAAAGGGAACTTTTAAAATCAATTTACACACGGCAGTCATTTGTTCTTCTTCTCTCAATTCCAGCTTTCCTCTTGAGTAATCCACACTATTTACAAATACTCTCTTCTGCTATAATTCACGTGAAGAAGAGTTCTTTCTTAACAATTGAGATTTCCTGTTTGCAACCATGTAAAATCTCCCTCTTAAGAGATTCAGCTCTTTCCCCCCCAACACTTCGTGTAGTTTTACTTACCAAGTGTGTGGTTAACTTAATGCCTTAAGCGCCTTGCTGACTCATTACTGATATCCTAATTTATTGAGACATTTTTTATGTAGGATTTTTTCCTGAAGTATTACCGTTATTGTAGAAACTTGTGGTTTACTCATGGAATCCATTCTTTCCCATCCTTCTTCCATCATCACCTTTGCTTCATTATACATCTCTGTAAAACAGTGTACATTGTTCTAGTGCTTTTTGCTATTGTGAGGTCTGAAGAGGGTGGCAATTTCCTTTCTTATTTTATTGTAAGTACTTCTGTTTCTGAAGCTGTCTGTATGTCTGTGTCCCTCTTCTGTTGCTCATTGCTACTCAAGCCACATTCTGTCTCTCTCTTTGAGGGCTTGCTTTTTTTGTGTCTGAGATGTCTGACTCAATTTTTCACCCTCACTTTGCTTCTTTTCCTTATCTCAGGTACGTGTGTAGGGTAACTTAGCTGCTTCTTTTACCTATGCCACAATTGAAGAGAAAAAATTCTTCAGGTGTTGTTTTTTGTTTTGTTTTTTTTTTTTTTTTTTTTTTTTAAGAAGATATCCTAAGGGAGTAGCCTTACTTTTCTTCATTCCTCTCATGTTTTATGAGCCACATGGTTCAGCTACTTCTGAGATTTTATCTCTTGGTGGCAAAAGTGCCCTGCTTTACAGTTCCCAGTTTTTATGACAGACCCAAGTATATTGGAGAAACTTAAGTGATTTGTACAAACCGCTGCTTAAGAGATTCAAAAAGTGTACCTAATTTCTGCACTCAGTGAGCAATTAGAGATGGGGTTAACCCCCAAACTCCTATGTGTTGTGTTCGTACTTCTGCATTATTCCTTCATCCTTACCAGTTGCTTGTTTTCAGAAAATTATTCTTCGCTTGCTTAGGCTCATTATCCTGATGATTCCCATTCTTTTTTTCCTTCCTTTTTTTATTTATTTTGGATTTTTTTGTTTTCTGCCCTTGCCCTCGATTTCCCCTTTGAACTAGGTGCAAGTTTTAGAAGAATAAATCTTTTTGCTACAACAAGGAAGGGGATGTCTTTTATCAGTATCCATAAATACACACTGTTATTGCTTGCTTTCCTGTTTCTTTCCCCCAGGCATTATGCTTTGATTTATTATTTTTTTTTTAATTCGGTGAGATCAGGCACACAGTCATTAAAATTAGTGCCTAGACTTCCCTGATCCCTATGCCCAACTTATTTAATTTACAGCTTCAGGCAGTAAAGTTCTGGTTTTTTCTCTCATTTGCAGTTACATTTTGGTGTCTTTTTTTACATTCCCCAGTCACTCAACAGTACCTTCTCCAACTCCTGCTCTTTCCATCTCCTTTTTTTCTAATTATTTAAAGCACTGCCCTAAGCACACTTAAATGTTGTTTTTTTTTTTTTTTTGCCCTGGGGAATCCCTGTTCAGTTGTTCTCTGTATTTGTAAATACTGTCTATTATGTTGCATAACTGTCAGAATGTAAATAGTATGAGGACTTCTGAATTATTGTGTCAAAGGGCACAATAAAAAGTATTTGAAACAAGTCTGCAAAGAGGTATAGAAGGCCTATGTTCATGCTTTTTAGAACTATTAATACAATACAGCTGGAGCAGGTTTATTTTTATCTAGTCATCTCTGATTTTTCCATCGTAACACAAAGAGCAACTTTGCAGATGCTCAATGTGTATATATGTCATCTTGTTTTGTTGCATCAGTGCATCAAAGTTAAGAAAATGTAACTTCTTGTGGGGAATTATGAGTTCCTGTTATTCAGAACCACCATCAGAATTGCTGCCTCGAGGGGGCAGAAGGACTTACATAAGTTTGGGTGAAGAAAATGTCATCTGTTGTTCTTTTTTTGTCATTTGGAAAAACTTGGCTGATAAACAGGGAAACAGCATATAGCTGTTTGACTCCAGTGTGAATAGGTGCTGAAAGTTGTTGGAGGAGTGAGAAAGATATTTTGGCAGCCTTTTAAAGCAGAAACATTTACACGAATAATAATTACATGATTTAATAATATTGTTATGAGTGAAGCTGTGACTTTCGGCCCATAGTTCCATTCCATCAGAATGCTCCAGGTTATTGTGGTTGTAAGAAAATGTCAGAAGTTGAGTCCTTTACACCTCTCTGGTTATGATATAGCACATAAAATGGTGGGCTTCTGAGATTTGTGCACTACAGACAGTGGGAGAAATTCTCGTGTTCTCTTAGAGTCTACAGGATGCATCAGCCAAGTCTTTCACATCTTCCAAAAAATGCATGGGATACTTCAGGTTCTTTTAATTAATAGAAAATGTATTCAAACACTCACACCCCAGTAAGAATTCACTCCATATTGTCAATACTCTGTTGTGTCCATTGGTATAACACCTAACTGATGTTTGGTGGGTTCTGGTTTTTTTAGCAGAGTGCATTGATACATTTATCTAGTACTCAAGGACCTATTGAAGTTTACCTATGCCCAGAGGAAAATGATGCTCTCAGTCCAATGAAAACTTATAGTCAGGACCACAATGGGAATATTTCCAAAACCATTTCCAAAGGTAAGCTTTTATCTTTGTAATGCTAATGGCCATCCTTCATGCTCTCATTCAGGATTTCATTTTGAACTTCAGATATCCAGCTTTTATTTTTTGGCTTTATTTTTCTGAAGAAGTAGAAAGCTAAGGTACTGATTTTACACTGCCTTTCTGGTTTATCTAGTGGGAGATATATTCTCTTCTCATCAGTTGTTTAAAACAAGTTTTCTATTTGCGTATCATGTGTAACCAAAGTTAGAATCCTAGAATAGTTAGGGTTAGAAAGGACTTAAGATCATCTAGTTCTATCTCCCCTGCCATAGGCAGTGACACCTCACATTAAACCATGTCACCCAAGGTTCTGTCCAGCCTGGCCTTGAACACTGCCAGGGATGGAGCATTCACAGCTTCCCTGGGCAACACATTCCAGTACCTCACCACCCTTACGGTAAAGAACTTCTACCTTATATCCAGTCTAAACTTCCCCTGTTTAAGTTTGAACCTGTTACCCCTTGTCCTATCACCACAGTCTCTAGTGAAGAGTCCTTCCCAGCATCCCTATAGGCCCCCTTCAGATTCTGGAAGGCTGCCATAAAGTCTTCACGAAGCCTTCTCTTCTCCAGGCTGAACAGCCCCAACTTTCTCATCCTATCTTCATACAGGAGGTGCTCCAGTCCCCTGAT
>JANRGW010026418.1:0-16499 GCA_024733675.1 Psilopsiagon aymara | reverse complement strand
GGGAGCGGTGTCGAAGAATCGAAAGAATGTAACTTCCACGGGTTGAGATATGAACAGTCCCATAACTAAGGTATAACTCAAACCACGGCTGCTACCACCAATAATAATAATGACAAGGGGAATACAAGGGAAGAGAATACAACTGCTCACCCACCTGACAACTGGGTCGTGAACTAACTTTTCTGGGTTCCTGCCCTCGGTTTTTACATCCTGGGCACGATGTGCTGTGGTACGGAATCCCTCTTTGGTCAATTTGGGTCAGGTGTCCTGTCTCTGCTTCCTTCAGACTTCCCCTCCTCCCTGGCAGATCATGAGACTCAGAAAGTCTTTGATCAAGCCAAACATTCTAAGCAGTAACTGAAAACATCATTGTTATCAGAGCTGCTCCCAGGATGAAAGTCAAAAACACAGTGCTGCACCAGCTACTAAGGAGAAAAATGACTGCTACTGCTGAACACAGAACACCTGCTTGGCATTATTTCTGGAAAGGTTTCACACATAAGGGACTGCAAATATCAGTATGACCTGGATTTCCTCTGAGACTATCAATTCCCTGAGATATTTCTTTTTTTATCCATCTCATTAAATAAACCAGCTTAATTACATTTGAAACAGATTTTAAGTTGCATTACTTTTTATTCTTACAAACAATGGATGTAAGCAGTATTTGTTTCTGAAGATCTATATTACAGGTGTAATTACTCACCTTCATTTGATAAGTATTAGAAAAATAACAACTTCTGATTCCCTCTGAAGATATCTTAACAAAATCTGGAATAAGTATTATTTCCTACTTAATGTTGTCTACTACTAAAATAATATTTTAAGTAGGCTGGCACTATTTTGGTGTACCTAGCTAACCTGAATCAACTACAACTGGGAGACCAGTGTCTTTTTCAGGTACACACACATTACTTAGTAACTAGCATCTTTTACATCGCCACTTAATCATCTTTCAGAGCAAAATGTTTGTAAGCAATGATCTTTGCCTAAGACAAGGACTCTAAGACAACGATCCACAACAAGCATTTAAAAAACAAGTTGCTTAACAGGCTTTATGCCTTATTGCTAATTTAATTAACTACTATTTACTCACAAACACAGCTTGATGGATATGTTCTGTCCTTTATTACATCAATTAGCACCTTGCAATATGGGGCTTGCTAAGATTATCTCATCTGTTGCAGATGACAATGCTTCTCAGTGGTCATATTCAACAATATATAAGGCTTACTAGAGCTGGTCTTTGCCAGCTTTTCCCTACTTCTCTGAGATAAGAATGTAATTATTAACAGTACCCTGAAAACTGGTCCAAAATCACATCTGTAGGGAGAGCGGAGAGCTTGAAGTCATCAATGAAGAGTTCCAAATGCACTTCTTCAGAAGTCTTAGTTTTATCTATCAGAATTGAAAGTTCCAGCATATTAAAATGCATATATTTTCATTTTGTTTGCAGAGGCATGGGCAAACAGGCATTGGAAAGAAGGACCTATTGGACTTTGCGCAAGATGGAAAAGGCATGGCCATCTTCACTGATGTCAACTTCCACATTCCCATGTTCAGAACAGCTTAGTACAACTAGTGACATCCAGGAGCATTATATTCTAAAATAAAGAAAATGTCCACACATGCGTAGTAAAGATATAGTGCTGATTCTGACATGGATTACTAAGAAGGAAAACTTACAATCTGACCAGTGGGACCCAAACCTAAACATTAGTACTGTAGCTATGGATATTCATTTCCAAAAATTACCACAACACAGCATTTCTTATCATTTTCTTTAATATTCTTTTATATTTCTATTCACAGCCTTTACTTCTTTTCTGACAGATCCACTTCATTACTAAAGACCAGTGAAATTCACTGTGTAATTCACATAAACAAACTTCACAATAATACACTGGTTATTTCTCATGACAATATTTTGTGTGCTGTAATAACTGACTGTGTGACAAACTGGAGGCATTTCCATTTTCTTAGTGCACATACAAAACTTTTCAAAATGGGAGAATAAAGCCTTATATTGCCTTTTCAGTGTGGCATTCAGTCTTCCACCTAGTCACACAGAAGAGGTCTCTTTTGTCCACGCATAACACCCTCTGATTTCAGCAGAGTGTCTGCATTCAGAATACAAATTCCCACCTGAAGGCAGCAAGGATGCTGCCCTCTTTCATGACATCTTCTCTGCAGTCATCCAGGTTAAATATTTGTAAAACTAACCCAATAAATCCCCTAGCACTCCTAAACCTGAAATGTTATGAGCCTCTGGACTGCAGCAAAAATTGACTCATCACCTTTTTTTGCCGTCTGTTTTTCCGTTGTACAGTCTTTTCTGAACAGAATTTGGTATCTGAATGGAGAATATCCATATGCACCAATTCATAACATTTTACATTAAAAAAAATAATAACAGTTACACAAGTTTCTATAATATACTTTGAAAAGTAATCTTGTTTTGGAAACAGAAGTTATTGATAAGAAGGCTAGAGATACTTATACCTGTTTGATACTTAAAGAAGACAGCTCAACAGAATACATCTGGTGAATTTTCTGGAAGACCTTTTCTGTGGTACTAGGTGTGAACAGAATACATGCAGAAAACTGCCTTGCCAGAGATGAAACAAAGATACCATACAATCTGAACTAAGAAGTAGTGTTTTCGGGAAATAAAAGGCTTCCTGAATAATTAGCATACAGCTGCTAATAACTCTCTAAATTGTTGTTACAAGCAGACATAACCCTGCCAATACACTTCACTAGAAATTACATAAGTTGCTTGCTCACTTTCAATTCCCTGAAGAAGAAAGGTGATAAAAAACAGGTATAAAAAAGACAGCCCTCAACCAGAAAAATCACTGTTTTCTGACTAATACAGGGACTGAATTTATTCTTAGGACTAGCAAAATAACAGCTGAACAAATGCAAGATTTAAGGCCCACAGAACTTTTGACACATAGAAAAAAAGCCTTTTTTTTTTAATGAAATCTTTCTTAAATCCTAATTAAAAGTCAATGAAATTCTAATATAGCAAAAGAATTAAAAAATATACATAGAGAGATATAAAATGCTAATATTATTATTACCACCTTACACTAAGAATACTTTTGAATCCAATGCTACATTTAAATCCTAGATAACAACTGAGTACTTTAGGAAGCAGATGAGTGTTTTCTGTTGAAAATGCTATTGGGAATAATGTCAAATCAAAATAAGCAGATTAAATTCTAGGGGAACATTTGGTGTTAATCTTGCGTTGCACTTCTTTATTATGCTTTGGTGCTAATAGACTTGATTTTTATTTTATGCAGCAACTTTCATCTAAAAGACAAGAAAAAATATGAGAGGAATTAAAATGTTTATGGAAAAAAATTTAACTTTTTTTTCCATGAGATTTATAAAAAAGACAGTAGGTTAATGAGGCAGAGAAATATAGCAAATCTGTCCCAGATGGTAGATGCCATGGAGAAAAAAACCTCTTACATTGGAAGTGTTTGTTAAGGGTCAGAGTTCGTTAAGGATCAGAGAGGAGGCTTATGAGTAAAGACAGAAATAACATCAGAAAGTATTAGATGTGGTTTCCCTTACTATACACTTGTTTTATTAATTTCCCCTTTATGACAATCAGTGACATCAGGAATGAACATTAAAAACTCATTGTCACTTCAGGGGCTTCTGCTGGTTTTATTCTTTCTGACACTGTGTCCATCAGTAACTAGGCCTGGGGAAACACATCCAGGAAACATAAGAATCAAAAAAACCCATCATCTAAAATTCAAATTAATATTAATGTACCCATTTTAAATTTATTTCAATACCATGGCAAATAGCTTATAATACCAAAGCATTTTGCATAATTTCCTGACAGTTGTCTTAACTAGAGCATTAGTTCAGGTAAAATAAGGTGTGAATGTTAAGAGTAATAGCTGTCCTTCAATAAAACTAAACGGCTACATTTCATTTCAGAATAAAAGTGCTTCTTCCTATTTAGTTTAATTCATTTACTAGTCAGTATTTGTCTGTATCAAAGACAGAAAACAGCTTTATCCTAATAAAATTAAGATGATTTTAATCTAGAATACAGCATAAGATTTCTTAGAGCTAGTCTTAAAAATTGAGATAACCTGTTTTACATGCAGAAATGCATGTAAAAAAATCTTTGTATAGCAAAGCCCTAAATCATAGAATCATAGAATTGTTTAGCTTGGAATAGGCCTTTAAGATCACCAAGCCCAACAGTTAATGTAGCACTGCCAAGCCCACCATTAAACCATGTCCCCAAACGCTACATATACACATCTTTTAAATACCTCTACGGATGGTGACTCCACCACTTCAAATCAGATCAGTATATTTTGACACTTTTCCTCCTAATGTGGTTCTACTGAAAGTTTAATCGAACTTTCCAGTCCAATTAATCTATCTGATTGCCTGAAACAACTGACATCACTTTTTTTTTCTCCCAAACACACACCTTGGAACAACTTCACACCTGAAGCAGCAACCAAACGATCCATGTAGTAGTAATGCAAGGGCAATACTAGAAAGAAGATTAAATCTTGTCACTACACATAGGAACTGAATAGCTTGTTTCTGTACAACTTTTGATACAGTGCACAACGATGAGGACTTGTGTGTATTTTTTACATGGGAAAATCAGACATACAGAAATGTCAAGCGGATAACTGAAAATTATCAGAAAACAGTGTTAAATAATCAATGGCAGTCTCCTAACTATCATGAAATTTTCCCTTCTGAAATCTAAATGTTGAAGTTTGGTACTTGTCCCAAACTACCACTAGATTAAGAGAAAGAAGCCTGTTCAACACTAAAGTGAGTTGTTTCTTCTTAGTTTTATTTTTGTTATTAGGTTGTTGGGTTTTTTTTCAAATATTTTTCTTTTTATTGGTCCTAATACAGAAGAAACTGTGATTTAAGCAGAGTAAACAAAAAGAAAACTCGGGTTTACTGACAACTTATTTTTTTATCCATGACTTATCTAGGCAGAAAGATATTCTCATATTTGAGAAATGATTAATATTTTTGCTATTATATCTCAGTAGCATTAGCTTCTTAAATATGTATTTAAAGTAAGGTTTTATTTTCCTAAGCACATTGTTTCAGCCCTAGCTATATCAATAAACATACATTAAGAATTATGAACTTTGTCTTCTGGGTAGGCATAGATTTAAGAACACGTTCAAAGTGATCAACAAAAGAGAGACTTAGGCTTAGCTCCATTCCAAGTAAATCAGTATAGCTCCTCAGGTTAGCATCTTGCCATTGTGGAAGAGCCACGTTTAGTGTCTAAATAATGAAATGATATCAATTTACTCACAAACACCTCTTTTCATCTGTTGCACTGTGTTGCCAGTTACATTGCTGTGTTATCATCTCCATTGTGACTGAGTGCTGTGTTCACAGAAGCTCCTTCTATGCTAGTAGACTGAGAGCTTCTGAATTTCTGGGTCCAGATATTACACCATTCCTTTTTCTGACCTCACCAGACTTATTTTCCTCTCCCCATATGGAGCAACAAACCTGTAACATGAACTAGATAGGACCAGCTAGATATGACCAACTGTATATGGCCAACTGCACTTACCAACCAACATAAATTAAGCATAGACATCCAAATTCTGCTTCATTCTTTTAGTATTTTTTAGTATTTATGAGTATCTCTTCTCATTATTTATATATCTTGGAGAAACCAACAGCAGAAAGGAATGTAACACAGGCATCTCCATTTGTCTTCTGATAGTATACAGTTGTCCTGAGGGCTAGTGTGTGAGTCTGCATAAGCAGGTTTCATAGCTATCGGTAGGTGTGGATGAAAAAATGTTTGGAATTTACAGCATTCACAACTTAACCTGTCCTTAATGCTCTCTGTGTTTTACCTTTGATGGCCTTTCCAACAGACGCTTTAGCCTTTAGCAACAACTATAAAATCCAGTGGTAAAATCTATGTCTCCCACTTCTAACTTACAACTTGTAATCAAGAAACAGCACTGGAACTACAATCCAGGCTGCAATAAAGTATGAAATTAGGTGCAAAAGATGAGGTCAGTATGACCTAACTCATTTTTCCCAATGCACATTTTTGCCATAGTTTATAACTGCCCATAATAGAAAATGGCATAAAACTGAGACTTCGGTATTTGCAAATTATGTAAAAGGATAATTGAATTTAGGAGACATACAATGCAAAGACAAAAAAAAAAAAAAAAGGAGATAGATGTTTGAATAGAGGTGTTTTGGTATTTGTGTTAGAAATAGAAAAATCTCAGCTTAACTGCAGCAGTGCAATGCCTTACCTAAAACTACTACTGGTAGATAAGGATTTGTATAGTCTACTTATTTTATTGCTGGATGCACTAGAAATACTAGATATATATATAATAAACAAACAAGGCTAAAGCCAAACTGACATTTCACTGACTTCCCCGGATTTTTTAGAAGATGAAAGTTTTTGTCTAGACATTTGCCCTCTTTTGATATCATGGCATGACAAGCATTTGTTAAGATCAAATATTTAAAGACAAGGTGGCAAATCCAGCAGGCCATAAATACAGTTCCTTTTCTTACACATAAGTGTAAAAGCCATTTCATTCTTCTAAGGGGAGGGATGCTTGTTGCAAAATAAATTTCACTTTGTTCTTTTTCTATTTACAATACGTTTCTCTGAATGCTTGCAATTCACTCATAGGTGAAGTAATAGTGATAAACTTGTGGCCCCACACAAAGCAAGAAAAGACTTATGAAGACTTATACTGCAGTCTCTAAGGAATTATTTTTATGTTTCCACTTTATATTGTAAAAAATAATACTTAAACACACTCAACATTGCCAGGAACTATTTTGTCATAAAATCATTTCAAATTTGCAAACAGAAAGAGCAAGCTAAACTAAAACTGGCAAGACATGAAAGCTGCTTTCCAGTGTGCTTTGGTAACTGAGAGAGAGTCTGGCCTAAAGATTTTTTTCTCATGCAGATTACAGGTTGAGAAGTAATTGTTATTAAAAAGGCCCTGTAGTCTGCCATCCTATAGCTATGCATATGTCTAGAGGCATACAAATTTTTCAGTGCTAAGGATGCATGTTTGTATCATAAATAAAAAACTGCTAATGAGAAGTTTATGGGACTAAAGCAATCCGATTAAATGCCTTATTTAATATCTATCAAATTACTTCTTAATTTATTCACATGCTATTTTTGTTTTATTCTCTCTCTTTTATGAGTATGAGTTTATGGGGGGCAAGGATTTGAGAGTGAAATAGAAGAGGGAGACATAGTTTGTGAAGTTGTTACCCTAGACATCACAGGCCACTGTGCTCATAAAATTGCCTTCAGAAGCCTTCATGTGTTGTCTGACAACTTGTCATCTTTCTGGTCCCCAGTACTCCCATGGCAAGATCGATGGTAAATTCCACTTCCAATTTCACTTAGCAGACATTTACAAAAACAGCTGGTGTGGGTTTTTTAAAATTTTTGTGTTTGCTGGTTTTCAGTTTAAATGGTTTCCTAGCTCTACATCTTCCTCTTTGATAGGTAAGGAACTTTGCCAAATCCCAATGGTTTGGACAAAATTGCTCAAAATGCATCCTAAAATTTTCCGTCCATATATTATTTCTTTTTAGGTATTTGGTATAGCTAATGCTTTGTTCCTTAAAGATCACAAAATATTTAAGAATGAGATTTTTGATACTCATTTTGATAGCATTAAGTATACTCTTCTCCTTAGAAACAGATGCAAGAAGGGTGACAGGACCTTTTCCCAGAAACTTATAACTGCATTTTAGGAAGGATACAGTCCCTGTTCTGAAACAGCAGCAAAATTAGTATCTACCGTGAGGTGGAAAGAAAATTTGTTTTAGTGAAGCAATGACAATAATACTGAAAATGTAGCAAATATGAAAACTGGAAGGCCTGATAGATAATTAAATACTTAGTAAATTTTACCTGAGGTAATTTTTCAGACTGAATGCCTGCATTTGGGTGTCCAGCATCAATGCCTTGTTCTTTGGAAAAAAAATGTACATGAAGAAAAACACCTGTTCTGACCAAAAATGTTGAGAGAGGTGACAGACTTACTTGTCATATTTGAAAATCTTCATCCTTGTTTTCTGCGCAGTAGATTTCCAACCTTCTGTAAAGAAAGTTATCTAGACAGTCAAAATTTCAATTTGTAATTTGAAAAGACCCCTTAAAATGAAAAACACAGAGGTGCTTTGGTGACCTATTGTATCCACTGATGAGGGATTTGGGATTTGCTGTTTCTTCTTGAAGCTGCTAGAAGGTTTCATCCTACTGAGGATGAAAAGGATGCTTCTCCAGGCTTCAGCATGCCAAACCAGCTGCCTAAGTGAGTGTCCTAGGTTCAGCAGCAGCAGTCGTTTTTCTCCTTCTTGGTAGCTGGTGCAGCACTGCGTTTTTGACTTTTGGCCTGGAAACAGAGCTGATAGCACCAATGTTTTTGGTTACTGCTGAGAGTGTTTTGGTTTGACCAAGGACTTTCTGAGTCTTATGTTCTGCCAGGGAGGAGGGGAAGCCGGGGGGAAGCAGAGACAGGACACCTGACCCAAACTGACCAAAGAGGTATTCCATACCACAGCATGCCATGCCCAGGATGTAAAAAAATGGAGGGCAGAGACCCAGAAGGGTTGGAGGGTCCACTGCTTGGTCGGGCTGGGTATACATGGTGAGCAGTTTTGTTTTCTTCCCTTGTTATTTCTTTTAGCATTATTATTATTGGTGGTAGCAGTAGTGGTTTGTGTTATACTTCAGTTGCTAAACTGTTCTTATCTCAACCTGTGGGAGCTGCATTCTTTCCATTCTTCTTCCCATCCCTCTGAGAGCTGGGGAGAGGAAAGAGGGGGGAGTGAGTGAGCAAACTGTGTGGCTGAGAGGCTTAAACCACTACAGTGAGGCAGGATTATACAGACCAAACGTCCGATTAGAGATTTCATCTCTCGAGTGGCACATGACCCATCCTTATCTCCTAATAATCAGGAAACTTTTCCTTTTCCCCCTAAAAATAATCAGGCAACACTGACAAACTCTATTCAGTATTATGCTTAAGTTACAAGCTCATGAAAATAAAAATATAATCCTTAGAGCTTTGAAAGCACTCTAAAATTATTACATCAGTTCTCCTACGATACATATTAAACCAGGGTAAGATGTGAAGACTCAGCACAACGGTATGCTAAAGAAGGGAATAAAATACTCTCCTGACTTCTTGGTACTGCAACTTTAAATCATACTCCAGTGACTTATGAATCAGATCTGGGAAATTTCAAAGTGTGTTTTGCTGTTTCTCTCCACAAACCATTATTGTCCTTCTTTTCATACTGAATGCAGAAGTCCTACTTTTTTCCCCTAAAGCAAAATAAAGGTGTCCTTGGTTGGGCTAAAAGTAGCTCTTTCTAATTTAGAATTTTAGCGTCAGAGTAAACATGTTAAGGGATGAATGCCTTAGTGGTTTTCAAAGTGAGATAGATTGAATTGACTGGCTCTCTTCTGCAGAATGTGCCTCTTTCACTAAAAAAAAATATAATTTTTTTTTGCCTATTTTTTTTTCTCAGCTGAATCTGAAATTACTGTGGAGTAAGTGTTCAGTCATTTTATGGCAATTCTTCCCCAAAATCCTATTAAGCAATAATAGGATTTGTTTCCCAATTGCCAGTTTCTCTTTTGAAAATACACCCCCATGTGCTCTGAATTCTCCGAACACATTTTGATTGATTTTTTTCTCATCTTTCCCCTTTGATAACAAAATTCTTTCTCATTACCATTTTAAAGCATTTTAGGATGTGATTAGACTGCAGCCACTCAGCTTGTTTCTCAGGTGTGTAAAATTTTGCCCACCAGGGCCTTCAATTATATGTCAAACTGCAATCAAAAGCTATCCTCTTTAGAGTTTGTGTCCTTAAAAGAAACATTCAGTGCAAGTTACTGCAAAAGTTTTGTCTATTTTTAGCAGTTTTGAAAATACCTAACAGAGAATAAAATAGGATAGGTTTTAATTTTTTATGTTCATTATATCAAAGAAGATAGAGGGACTCTGTACAATAAAACTCTTAAAACTTTTTGTGTAAAATAAACAGGAAAGTATCTACCCAGTAGAAAACAGACAGGATTTTGCTTAGTGATTTTGAATGCTTATTAGGGAACACTTTATGGGTACGGACACTAAACCAATTAGCAATTCTTAACACTGAAAATTTCATGCTTCAGCTTTCAAGAGGCTTAGAAAGCTATTTCCAATCCATTTGTACAGCAGGAAGTGAAAAACAGAATTAAACTGTAATATCAGCTAGAAATTAAAAAAAAAAAAAAAAAAAAAAGAAAAGGAGGAGAAGAGTGAGAGAAGGAAAGAAATATTATTTGGTATGATAAATGTGCATTGTCTCACAAGTGGGTTTGTCAGAGAAAACAACTTCAGTCCAAAAGTTGAGACTTATTCTAACTAATTAGCACAGAAGTTGGTAATTAGAATCCAATACTAGAAAATTTTGAAGAAAGGTAAAGGAGAGCACTTAGTCTCTCTCTTTAGCTTTTATTAACAACCTTCTGAGTTTGTGCAATTAGCTTGTGAAAAAAGTTACAAATGATGCATAAAATTAAAAATTTCTGTTTAACTCATAGAGTTTTCACCCACAGTTGACAATGTCCTGCTGCCTTATATGCAGTAATAGGTTGCCAGAGCTATCTAGAACCTCTACAAAAAATGTGCTTTCTCTGCCTAAAGGAACTGTTAAAATACTGTGGGGTGCTGGGTTTTGGTTTTTCTTTTTTACACAAGCTATTATTTTGCCTTTGTAGAGGAGCAACAATCTCAAATTCATTCCAGAAGTTTACCATGCCTCTCAGTGACCTCATGAAAGAGATAACAGGTCAGAAAGCTGCATGCAGAGTACAGGCTGAAGGGCACTGGACAGTAGCAGGCATCAAGATGATGGTCATATCTGAAACTAAACCAAACCAAAATCTAATATTTGTGACATTCTGTCCCACTAGACCACACACCAATAATGCCCATAAATCCAGGGCTTAGTAGGCCAACAACACTCAGAAAAATTATTCTGTGTCCTGGTATATAATATTGATGATTAGCAGAAAGATTTCATTTGATACATTGCATAGAGGTTTTGACAGGAAAAATGCCTGCAGATATAGGTAGGATAACCATACTTTCTGAGGCACAAGAGCTCAACTCACAAGCCTAATCAGCTGCAGTGAATCTAAACATGTTTTTTCAGCCCTTACACATGTGTTCAGGCCATCCTCATCATATGAATCATGCACATTACAGGTCTTTGTGTGGCTTCATGTTCATTTAGGAGATTTTTATATCTACCTTTTGGGGTTTTTTTTAGCTTCCCACTGTTTCTTCTTTCATTAATCTCCCTCCAGGTATTTCTCACAAACAAACTGAGCGTTCTAAATTAAAGATTTTTTTATTCAGAAAATGTAAAAAAACCCACTATTTTATCTTTTCCTTCAAGGCTGTTAGGTTGCAGTCTTTTCCTAATTTGCTTCTGTGCTTGCAAACATTCTTTTCCATAGCTGAATTTTTCCTCAAAGCTGAAAATAGCTTCATTTTCAATCACTATTAGAACAGGATGAAACAATGAGATCACAAAGCATTACCTAAGTCATGAAGCGTTCAGAGGGCCAAATAATGCATAAAAAATAAGTATCAGGTAACTTGAATTTTCCCCACCATTACTCTTAACTATTACTGGCTCTTTCTTGGGCTTTCTTACACCTGAATTTGAGAAACACGTGGCGGCTTAGGCAACGGCTTCAGTTTTCAGTGCTGGCTCTGACAGCTGTATCCATAACAAGGTGCAGTGGCTTCCCATTTCTTCTTTGTTCTGGGGCAGCAATAAATACACCAATGAGTATAAATCCAGTTATGAATAAACATTACTGTTTGCTGTTCAGTGCTGAACAGTGAGAACTACACATGTGAGAAGAACCCATTCATTTGCTTTGCACAAAATTTCTGGTTATTTGGAATCAGCTGTTTAGGCGCAGTACCTTGCCTTAATCCTTGTTGAACTGAATCTTGTTAATCTCGAAGGGTTTTTTTTTAGTTCACTATAATTTTCATTAAGATTATGCAATGCATTTTAAGAATAGTTTTGATAACTTTGGAAGAAAACTGGTTATCTGGCCTCCAAACCCAATGGACATTAGCACAAAATAACAAGAAGTATAACAAAATATTTTCTGTGCGTATGAACTGTTGTTAAGGACGTACTTCTCTTTTTTCCTTCCATGTTCCATCTACACAAGATGTTTTCACATTATTGCTCTTTATTTGTTTGTTTTGTTTTGGCCTCCTATAAATTCTAATGCAAAACACCAAAATTTCCTTCTGTCAATTGAATATGACAATATGTATTTAACATGTACATGAATATGTATTTAACATGTACTTAGCATATTACTAAATTGATGTTAAATCCTACTGTTAAATCTTTTTCCAAGGAAGACAATGAATAATATAAAATACATTGGTGAGTTACTGAAAATATATTTGAACTTCAGTTGGTGAAATTTTCTGTTTTCAAATTTACATTTATAATACATGCCTCCTATATTTAAAATAAAATCTATGATCTTTCCCAATTTATTTACGCATAACAAGGACAGTGAAGTAACATTTTCGTTAAATTTAATGTTTCATCTTTCATCACAAAAGAGCACAGCCAAATTTTTAATGGGAAACCCTTCATAGACTCCTTTTTTACCAAACTTGTATAGCCAAAGCACCTTGTTATCCTGAATGTTTCTTCACTTTCTTGTCCAAAGGATAGAGCTATCTTATAAATTCCTTTCCTTTGTGTGAGAGATGCAGTGGTGTGCAGCCTTTTAGTATTTATTCCTCATTTACAGCATTTGTTATGAGAAAAGAAAGCAAATAACAAAATGCATACATTTATTCCAGTAGAAAGCAATACCAATATTTCTGGCTGTATTAAATCTTTTATAGCTCTGTAAGTCCTCAAGCTCCTGAAGAGAAATAAATTCCAGTGCAATTATGCAAACTCGTAAATACTTAGATATAATCAGAGTAGACAGCTACATGGTCCACTTTGGGTAGTTTTCTACGGCTGCTTATGTTTCAAGGAAACTGATGTTCAAACGAGAATGCATATTGCATCAAAGAGCTCATAAACCTTTTAAAAATCCCAACAGAGCTATATGGGAAGTGCCTTGGTGATCAGCATCAATTCTCAGGTATCACCTGGGAAAATAAATTCTTGCAGCCAGTTAATTCACAAAATTCCTCAGGGCTACTAGGTAGGAAGAATGATAGACAAGTGGTCAGTCCATCTTAAATATTTCTGTGATACCCACCACTAATGTATCTTATACCAGGTAGGAACTCCGGACTTCCTCAGTCATCCCCTTCTACCACATTCTTTAAACGAATAGATAAATTTATCAAATTCCACCTTGAAAAAAAATGTTAGGTATCTTATGCCTCTTATTTTTATTAGCTACTGTTACAAAAACCTCATTCTTACCAGTGCCAAAGTTTTTTCTGCTTTTTTTACGAAAGCATGTTCCTGTCCAGTTTCACACCACTTACAGTTATGCTAGAACTATCCTTTTGTTTGAGCTGCTCTTGTGCCTTAACAAATGTGAAGAGAACAATCATATGCTCCTTTACCTTAATTTTGCTAAATAAAGCAGTCTTTGGTGCCCTTTCTTTGAAAAAGTGCGTTCTTCTCTATATTGTTTTAATAGAGGGTTGTTTGGGGTTTTTTTAAAATTTTTCCACCTTGACTGAGTGAAGAGAACGATGCTTTGTACTGTAGATGATGAATCTTCAGTGCATGACAATTACTTTCCACACATGCAAGTGTATCTTTCTTGGTGTATCTAAGAACTGCCAACACCTTTTAGTAGCTACAGCTCATTGGTGATGCCTTGTAATCCTATCACTGACTCAAGCCTTCTTCACTTCAGATTTTCAGTAATTTCCTTAGCTAAAGCATTTAGCCATACTTTTATATTACTGAGTTTAAGTCCTGTTCTGTTATCGCAGATTTTGAGGCATACAGGTTGGGGCTATATAGGAAAGGTCACCCTTCCAATAAGGTAGAATCATAGAATCATAGAATAGTTAGGGTTGGAAAGGACCTTAAGATCATCTAGTTCCAACCCCCCTGCCATGGGCAGGGACACCTCCCACAGTAAAAGATATTTGGTCTTTCTCTTTACTGACAGTGTCTTCCAACATTTAAAGAAAAAAAATGACAAAAACATTGCATCATCTTACTTCTCTCTTTTTTTTTTTTTTTTATCAAGGTAATAAAAAAAAAAATAAATAATGTCACTATTAAGACTTAATCTTCAAGAACATCACTAGTAATCTCTTTTTTTTTTTAACACAAATCAATTCCTCTCCTTCAGCTATTTTTTCCTGTACTTGATCAATTTTACAAAAAGCCAGTCTTCTTCATTTTAACCTATATTTTTCAATACAGTACTGAATTAAATGCTTCAGTATTGGAAAGATAGATGAGAAGACAGAATTTAGAATTTCCCTTCACTATAAAACTCAGTTATCTCATAAAGATGTAAGAGTACTCTGTTGAAATAATTTTCATAAGCATGAGAATTAAAACATCTGAAGTGTTTCTACACTTAGCAATCTATCCTCCCCCCCTTCCCTTTTCTTCGTGACTGTAAATAGATGCCTATAATCTTTTATCCTTTCTTTACTTAGCCTTAGGCTTAAATTAACAACCCACATAGTCAAATATACTTCTTGGAAGAGGAAAGCACTGTCTTCCTGAAGCCTCAGCTGCTTCCTCAAGCCTATTTTGTTATGATAATTAGGAACCTTGGAGAAGTTACGCACAGCAAGAACTCTTACATTTTAATGACAAACTTTTTTCATGATAACCTACTGGTGAGAGTGCTCACCTACATTAAAAAAAAAAAAAAAAAAAGCCCGTGTTCAGTTAGAGAAATAGGTAACATCTTAGGAAAACAAAACAAACAAACCCAAACCTGATTGCTGATAAAGCAGCAGCTGCATCAGCTGAGATCTTACACTTCCAGGATGCAATGCTCTAAGAAGCATGAGGTTGTTGATTGATAGGTTATTATTCCAGGGATTCCACTCCATTAGGTACCCATTAACAGTAGACAGAATGCCCCATAGAGTTTGATATGCAATTTTTTTTTCATCTTTGAATTTTCAAAAGGGAGATGCTTAACTCCAAGGATGCTCCAGATATGCTCTGGAGATACCTGAAGGCCATTCACAGTCAGGCGAAAAAGACATCTAAGTTACGTGTTACTGCTTTCCTTCTTGTGTGGTTCTCTTTTTTCCCAGTGACTCCAGTCAGTGGCATTTAGTGGGCACTGGGAGACTGTGTTGTTCCTGTCACTATACCAGGTCACAAGAAATACCTATAAAAGTACATTAACAGAGTAATTTTCACTTTGTCTAAATATGTTCTAAATATATTAATAAGCTTCCAGTTAGTAGGCTAGAAATTTTAAAGGCAAAATAAACCTACTAAATTTGACAGATTTATTAAAATGCCCAATTTTCATTATTTTTTAAGTTTCATGCTGAAGTATTTTTTTTTCAGTTTCATTCCAGATTTTGCTATTGGTGTATTTGGAAGTTTTTAGTTACATTTTCGTAAGTCTTAAAAGAGAAAACCAGAGAAGGCAACTCAATTTAAAAAATCACAGAAGGAGAAAGCAAGCATTTTTCCAACCATGTTACATGTTTCACATACAGCTATTCAAACAACTGATATCTAAGCTACATTGGCCACGCTTACTCTGCTGGGTATATGTGGCAGGGCAGTTTTTTGTAGCAGCAGGGGCTGCCCTGTGCTGGACACTACAGATTCCAATCCATTCCACCTGGCTCCAATGGATCACTGCTGGCCAAAGCTAAGACCAAAATGGTGGTGCCTCTGGGAAATGTACTGAAGAAAAGGTAAAAATTGCTGTTTAGAAGCTGTGAGAGAGGAGAGGGAGAGAAAGGGTGAGAAACAACCCTGCAGACAGCCAGGACAGAGAAAAAGGAGGGGGAGGATGTGCTCCATGTTCCGCAGGTGCCAGAGCAGAGGTTCCTCTGGAGCACATGAAGAAAACCCCAGTTGAAGCAGATCATAAAGTTCTGCTCATGAGACCTCATTTAGAGTATTGTGTGCAGTTCTTGTGTCCTCAGCATAAAAAGGACATGCCACTGTTGGAACAAGTCCAGAGGAGGTCCATGAGGATCATCAGGGGACTGGAGCAACTCCCGTATGAAGATAAGCTGTGAAAGTTGGGGCTGTTGAGCCTGGAGAAGAGAAGGCTGCGTGGAGACCTCATAGCAGCCTTCGAGTATCTGAAGGGGGGCTATAGGGATGCTGGCGAGAAACTCTTTGTTAGGGACTGTAGTGAGAGAACAAGGGGTAATGGGTTCAAACTTAAACAGGGGAAATTTAGATTGGATATGAGGAAG
>JANRGW010026415.1:0-16264 GCA_024733675.1 Psilopsiagon aymara | reverse complement strand
GGCATCAGCCCACCTCACAAGCATGTTAAGGTCCCTCTGGATGGCATTCCTTCCCTCCAGCATATCAACTGAACCACACAGTTAGTGTCATTGGCAAACTTGCTGAGGGCACAATCAATGCATCTCAGTTACTTTCTTGTAATGAAAAGCTCAAGGAATTTCTTAATGTTTATGCTCAATTTTTTTTATTAGTCTCAGAATATTGTTAGCTTTGAAATCTCACAGGACCGCAGTCTGAACCGCTTTTGTCAGGGGTATTTCGATATTGCCACTTCACAGGAATAAATGCAGCATAAGCTATTTATGCAGGTCACAGAATCACAGAACAGCTGATGCTGGATGGGATCTCTGAAGATTGTCTAGCTCAAACTCTCTGCTCAAAGCAGGTTCACTTAAACCAGGCTGCTCAGGTCCCTCTACAGTCAGATTTAAACATCTCAAGGACAGAGACTCCATAACCCCTCTGGGCAACTTCTTCAAGTGGCGTGTCACTTACAGAGTTAGAGGTTTTTGCAGATGGCTCCAGTCCTGTCACAGGACACCACTGAAAAGAGCCTGGATTCTTCTTCCTTGCACCTCCCTTCATGTGTTTATTTAGTCTGATATAATCCCCCATGAGCTTTCTCTTCTCCAGTCTACATAGACCCAGTTCTCTTAGCCTCTTCTTAAACCTGAGATGCTCTAATCCCTTAATTGTCTCAGTGGCCCTTCACTGCTCTCCTGTATGTCCATGTCTCTCTTTTACTGGGAAGCCCAGAACTGGATCCAGAACTCAAACTGCGTCTCACCAGCGCTGTGGAGAGGGGAAGGATCATGTCCCTTGATGTGTTGGCAATGCTCTGCCAACTACAGGCCAGGAGGCTGTCAGCCTGCTTTGTTGCAAGGACATGTCACTGGCTCATCATCAAGTTACCAAGCATTAGAAAACCCTGACGTTGCTCTTTCCACTTCTGCTCAGAACTTCAGAAAAATCTGTAGGTAACTGACTCTGCAATGGCTCCCACAAAGTCCTGTATATCCTGAGACAAGACTGTGGAATGTTATCCATAAAAATTCATAAAGAAAGGAGCCACAGCACAAATTCTGTAGTGTACCTACACTAAATTTCATTCCCAATGCATTCATGATAAATGAGGCAATATATCAAAAAAACCCAATGCTTTTACCTAACCCTGTGACACAGAATGAATATAAGGTATTAGTTTGAATACTATAGGTACATTTCATTTTCATGTAACCTTTCAAAGTTTTCTTCCTCTAATTACTGCTGCTTTTATATCTGGACATCTAAAATTACATTCCCTTAGAGAGAAGCAAGGTAGGCAATGGTAAATCTGTACACAAAAATACATACAAACACATACATACAGATACAAACATACAGATATGTCCCTGTCCCAAACTGAATTAGATGGAGTTTTTCTCCAACTATGAAATTAAAGAACAGAAAGTAGATGTTTTGCCCAAATTTAAAGGTAGGTATTTTTCTCTAAATATATACACTTTAAAGTACATAGATGAATAGGACATATTTTATTTTGCATATTTATGAAAATCTGATATAATCTGAGGATTTACTATTAATCTATTGGCCTAGTTTGTCCTAAAGCAATACACGACTGTATTTACGAACTAGCATAACTATTGAGAAGACAAATAGCAAATTCCATTTTCTAGTGTAAAAGTTTGTAAAAATTTAATGAATTTGACATATTATGGAGAATCTATTTTTAAATGCATGGATTCAGAAGCAGGGAAATAAAAAAAATTACCTCTGTGTATCATAATATATATAAAATCCATCTAAGACTATGGTCTAATTTCATTTTTCCATTTGAGATGCAGCCTGTAAACTATATTTAATTAATACTCTGTGTTGAGCAGAAAAATGGAATTGCTGGAGCACAAACCCCAAGCCCCTGCCCACCAAGTGTGGCAGATAATGTTAGTGGAGTGTAGTTTACTACGAAGCTTCTGTTAGAACAATCTTCTGCTACACTTGCTCTCAGAAGCATTTTGATTATTTTCCATTACATTAAATAGCAGCATCTATTCCATTTTTCACTATTGAAATGAAAGATTACAGGACAGAAATACTTTAGTGCTTCATAAACCAGGAAGCTAAACATTTGCCAAATTAGGGGTGAGGGCATTACAGTTTCTGTTCTTCATTTCACTGTGCCCAGGGCCGATCATTAGGGATGAGAGTGAACAGTAAACATTTATAAAAGAGAACTATTATAAAACAATAGCATAGGAGATTACTCTTACTCAATGTGATTTGAATTAGTAAGGCAGCTATAAATTCTACTGATATTCATTTGGTTACACTTGCATGCTAGTTCATGTACAACTTCCACAATCAACAGTTTCATGGTTACTATGCTATATATGAAGTCTAAATTTTCATGAGTTCAACACTTCTGTCATTCATGTCTCAATTCTACTGACTCCAGAAGGCTTTCTTTGTAGAGAAGGAAAAAAAACCAAAAATCTACCCTTTATTTTAAATCTTCAATATCTAGCATTGCATGCCCACAGATCTCCTGCTATCACCCAGTGGAGGGCCTGTTCACAAACATCTCTAATAGCACCATTTAAAAATCAGGAATAGTTTGTGTAGCATTTGGCAATGCTGATACGATGAATGGATGGAAAGGTGGTGGATAACCTGTATAGTATATTTGTATGCTCCCAGACAATTTGCTTTGTATTTTCAAAAGAAAGAAAGAAAGAAGGAAAAACAAAGGAAAGGTGATAGGAATTTAAGTTAGACACTTTAATAATCAGTGGTAGTGACTTCTCATCACAGCCTGCTTGTGCTAATGGTCCAGACACTCTTATTCTGACTTCTGAAAGCTGTTGTGTTTCAGAATGACTTTTGATGGTGCCACTTAACCTTTTCTGGGATTGGAGGAAGGTGTACATTTTGGATCTCAGTGTGCCAAGATGAAAAAGCATATCACGAAACCAAAAGATTAATTATTGCGAAGTTTATGGAGTACAAAATGTATTAAAGAGTCATAAAATCCTCTCAAGGTTTCAGAACCACAGCCGACATTGCGTCACTTCCCCACTGACAGGCTGGAAAGAGCATATTGAATTGGCTGCAATCAAAATATTTGTATAGTACAAAATAATAAAGTCTGAGAAAGAAAAATAAAATATATGTCTGCTGTTACTGAAATGCTGGCAATAAAGATGTGGAAGCTGTGGAAGTCAATATCAGTTTGATTCATCTGCCTGGTTAATATGCAGGCACAGGTCAGGAATCCTTTTATAACCCATGTAAGAGACTTCTCAGAAGAACACTATACCTTTCCACTCAACAGCCTGTGTTTGTTTTACCTCTTGCTTCCTCTCTCTTTTCTTTCTCCCTGTTTCAAATTCAATTTTGCCTTCTCAAGTCAGTTACCTACTACAAAGACTATCGGGAGAGCTGGGTTAAGAGTTACAAAACACAGTGCAGCTTCACAGTCCAACACAGTTGCACATTCTTCCTGTTTCTTTAAGACACATAATCTTTGCAAATATTTATCTGTTAGTCTAACACAGTGTTCCTCATTACATAGCTTATACAAAACACACCACCTGCAATAATCTAAGGCACAGCACACAGATTACCAGGGAGTGGATGCTTCCTCTGGTGTGTTGTGCTGCTCCCTCACGAGCAGGGGGCTGGAGATGTCTGTTTTGAATGCCTTTGTTAGTGTATGTCCACACTGCCAGGATGATACATGAAAGAGATACAATGCTACTGCTCCTGAAAACTTCTGTTACAGGTTGCCATAAGGAAAGAGAGGATAACTGCTCACTGAAAATCAGTATTTAACTGATTTACTTGCATATCTGTGTGAATTCTGATAGGTCATCTACCTGCACACCATCTGAGAGCTCCAAAACCTGACCAAAATATCAACATGCTATGGTAAAATTGTTTATGCTACCTGAACAGGTTCCTCCGTTTAGCCAATGTTTCAAATATCACTGCCTGAGCTGGAAAATGTAATTACTAACATGGACTTCTCCCCACTAGAGTACAAATCCAAAGAAGAACAGCCCCACATCCATAGCAAAATCAAATTCACTTTTCCTGTCACGGAAGATCTGGAAAACTGAGGGAATGCACCACCTCCAAGCCAAGCCATGTAGATCATTTTCAATTAAACCCGTTCTCTCCAACCACCATTCTCACACCAGCAAATTTCAGTCATGACTGTTTATGTTCTGTCTGTAATCACAAACTATTCATGTGCAATATCTTCTCATGAATAAAATGGCATTATGCATAATTTCTGCTTGCACAATGGAAACAAATGTCTAAATAACATTCACATCTGATATATGCATCTTCTTCCTTCTGCGCAGCTTATTGTGACATGCTACGGCCTTAATTGTGTGGAAAGTAGTTTAGTAAACATTGCTTTCAATTCAATAGTATTTTCTCCCAGCATTGTTACCTAATGAAGTACTTACAACAGTAGGGATACTTTTAACATTAGGAGTACTTGATCACTCTGACATGCAGAACTGTGTAATGTCTAATCACGGTTTGTATTAATACTGTGAAAAAGCACCAACTGAATTACTGAGTTTTAACTATCAAAAGAGTTCTTTAATAGCTCAAAAGCTGTTAATTCAAACAAAAATCTAACAAAATGTAATTAAAATTAAATTAGGGGAAAAAGTACCTTATATGTTGAGAATTTAGTTAGGTTATTGTAGGCAGTGCCAGAGACGGTTTTCTTAATAAAGCCTTATTAAAGAATGCAATTCTCAACAGTTTAGTGAGCAATAACCGAAGCTGGACAGAGTGACCTCCAAGCTTATTAAAAGTTTCAAACAAACTGCAAAACCCCTTTTTTCTGTGTATTTAGAAATAATAGGTTTAAGGAAAGCAGAAATGAAATTAAAACTTTTTTCTGTCATCAAGTCATGTTATCCTTTTGTCTTGTTCTCTGTCCCTACTCCTGTGTTGTTTCAGCTAGGTACTTTGTATTACAGAACATTAGGGGAGATAGAAGCTTGTTGATTTCACAGGTCCCACTGAAGTGACTAGCGCTTTGTTGGGGAAATAGAGGCCACTAAGAAAAACTGAAAAAACCCATTTTTTTTAGTTACAGTTTCTTGTCAGGAGAGTGGGTATGAAATCCTTTTCCTCACAGCTCCTAGCTTTAAACTAGCTAACATGGGCAGTGCTAGGAGTCAAGTCACCTGCTCACATTCTGAATGAGAATGAGAGTGAGAATGCAAATTCTGGATGAGAATGAGAAGCTCAGCACATGCCCCAGTGGTTCCTCATGCACACATCAAGGAGCTGCAACAGCAATGCCAGCTGGTTCGAAGTTCAGATGTGCACATTAAAGGGACTGTCACCAACACACTCGTCTTACCAGCAGAAAAGGAGCCCCACGTACAGTAGCTGCTCACTGCATTACCAATTTGTATTCCTGAAGTTCAGCAGATTTGCTGCACGCCACACATAGCTCCAATGTGCAAGATTCTGCCTTTGAAACTGATTTTATTAACACAGCTTTTTTATGCTATATTCTTTAGACTTTGAAGAAAACAGACTGAAAAGAAACATTCTTTTTGATCTTCTGGATGTTCAGATCTTTCAGTGCGTGTACCTCATTACTGGCTATATCAATTCAGCCTTGTTACAAACCAGTGTTTTCTACCTAATAACTGCCTGATCTCATGAAGTGTGGCTTTTCTTCTATTTGCTTTTCAGTCTCTTCATTTATTTATATTATTTCCTTTGCTGTTAAATGTTTAACAACATACCCTGTGAATTTATGGAGTTATTGAATCTACTGTTATATAAACTAAAAACTTCAGTTTGGCTACTGACCTAAGATGACACACAAAAGTATGTGGTTACTAATAATGCATGCTAGACCTTATTTGGGGCAGCTAGGTATTCTGTAACTAGTATCTCAAATTCGTGTTTATAAACTTCAGCATACTTTAGCTAGCTGTTCACCTCTTCAGCTCTGGCATACTTAATCAAAAAAAACCCTTTTAATCTGTAACATATGCAAATTACATATTTTTAATGCATTTCAGCACCAAATTTTACTAAAGGGGAAACAGGATTACCCTCAGCCTTTCCTCACAGAGCAATAGTCCCTACCCCTGACCATCTTTGTGGCCCTTTGCTGAACTTGCTCCCGTGTATCGATCCAGTTTATTCTGTGGGGTTCTAAAACTGGATGCAGAAATACAGATGCAGTCTGATGAGCCAGGTCCCAATCTACTTCAAGATTTTGTTCCTGCCCTGATGAAGAACTTTGCATTTATCCTGGTTGAATACGACAAGGATTCTGCTGTCCCATTCCTCCAGCCTGCCAAGGCCCCTCAATGGCAGCCCTACCCTTGACCACGGTGACTGGTTCCCTCAGCGTCACCTGCAAAGTTGACTTTGTTGCCTCCTTCAAACCGTAAATGGAGATGTCAAACAGGAACAACCGTGCTATAAATACCTGTTTCACAGGCATTCAGGTATAGTATGACCCATCAACCACTACCCTCTGAGCCTAACCACCCAACCAGTTATTTACCTGTTCAGTTCTCCATCCATCCAGACCTTTAATGCCCTAAATGTGACATACAAATATTATGGGACACAGAGTAAAAAAATCTTGCAGAAGTCAAGGCTTCCTCACCACTGTCTCCCTTACCAGCTTCTATCTGATCCTGACCCACAGACTCTCGAGCAGCCAGCCAGCCAGCCATCATATAGGAGAGCTCCACACAGCCAAGCTGTTCCTCTGCACAGAGGACAACCCCTTTCCCTCAGCTCCCCCTCACCATCTTTCCTGGTCAAACAGGATACTTTACGAACCTGACTGACTTTTTTTAAATAACAACACTAAACTTTAATAAAAATGTCAATCGAAGTTAGAAAACATTTTATTTTCCTGACTTCATTTGTCTCACTGGGCCTTGAGAGTCACAAGTCAGTGTTTCAAAGTAAAGCACCCAGTGTAATGCTTTCTGCTTTGTTTTGTTTTGTTTCATTTTTTCTGCCTTGTTATTATACCAAATGACAATTACTTGATTTTATGTGACAGGCCAGTGAGGAAAATGTGCAGACATATTATAAAATGAGATGGGAAAATGTAGCTTCTATAGTGACAATGAATAAAAAACCAGCCAAGAATTGCTTTGGATGCTTCAAATGAACTGATTATCTGTGGGTGGTCCACGAATAAAAACTATCCTGGACAGACTGTAAAATTGCAGAGGTACATTACTTGTTTGTGATGACCTGCAACGGCCTCAGAAGCATCAGATACTGACCTGGGATGGAAATCTCAGAGCAGATTAAAGAACTAGTGCTCTGATCGAGTACATCTTACATTCCTATATTTTATTTCCAAGTGGCCAATGAAGTTGCATGCAATCAGATAGCAAATTCTCCTCAAGGCACTTCCTACATGATCTGTTTCCATGACTACCATGCTTTTTAATGTTTTCACAGTTCTGAACAGTAGCTGAATGTATGTAACGCAGACACATTAGTTGTTTACATAGTAGTTGATGAAATAGATAATACAATACAATTGATGAGGGAGATTACATAGCACTGGAAAATTCAGGTTAATACTGCAGTAGCTGAGGCAGCAATTCCTGGTTTATACTAGTGAAATAAGATTAGAATCTGGTTTTGTCTCCTTAGTGGCTTTACTGCCTTGTTAAGAGTAAGAACTTTAAAAGCCCATCTTTTATTACCTTTTGCTATCTTGCACTTCAGATAAAAAGCTGCTTCAGTTGCATGCAACTCCTTTCTGAAACTTCGTGTCACAACTTAGTCGTTATTATGCATTAGTTATATTCATGAGGACACTCAAATTGAGTCACTCTATACTTTAAATATTATGTCAAAAAATCCGTTGGCATTCAAATGACAAGGAAATATGTATGAATTCAGAAGCTTATTTTTCTTTATTTGAATTGTAATGCCATCTGCCAAAACTAGGGTTCTGTGACAGCATCAGAAAGGAACTTTGCATGTGAATCAGGTGTGTGGTCCTTTGTGCCAGACACATTTTGTTTGCATTCATAAGGACACTTTGAGAAGGTAGTGTCCAATTCATACACTGATTTGTGACAATGACATAATAACCAGGTTTCTAAGTCACTTTTCCTTCAAGAATTTTAACTGTGTGGAATAATAATAACACAATTAAGATCTACCCATGTTTTCTTCATGTTTTAATGTTCAGTAATGTTGGCATGTAGTAACGTTATAGGAAGAAAGAAGAAAAAAAGGAAGGCAAGCTAGTGCTTTCATGTTCATATTCACTACATTTTTTTGTGCTGCAATGTCTCTTTCTTCTCAGTGTAAAACCTTCATATGGGTGAACAGAGTAGTAACCCAAACACGAGAGAGGGGACCAAGAGGGTGCTGTGTGAGAGGGACAGGATGAAGGTGGAGATGAACACGGAGATGGAAAAAAAACCAAAGAGAGGAGGCTGTGGTTCTTACTGTGTCTTGTTTAATACTACACATTTCCAAAACCCTTCAGGTTCTTTTCCCAAGAAAAAAGCCCTTTATTTCTCACAAGAAATCCCAGATCTCTTTCAAAGACAAGCTGCGGTCTATTCCTAATTTTTCCCAGACCTAGTATTTTTTTTTACCAAAAGAATTTGTGTTCCCCCCTCCCCACCTCCTTCTTGAGACTGCTTCCTTACAGTCCCAGTGGTGATACAGCCCCCTGAGTCCTGCTGGGCAGGAGCACCTCCACTACCCAATGTAAACCCAAGTCTTCTCCATTCCCAGAACTTCTGAGGTTAGAAAGATTATAAAAACAACCAAAAGACTGATGTAATACCTCAGACAAAGCATATTTACAGTAGTTAATGGAAGAAGAGATGGTTGGCTCACTTTTTTTCATTCGTGTTCAGTAAAAGCCTTTGTCATAAGCATCAGCCCAGAGGAATGAGGTTTCTGACTGTCACAATACTGCTACACACAATTTTGGAATGAGGAACTGATCTACTTGTCATTCCAACAGAAAGTAACCTTTTCCTCAGTGTATGGCCCTTGTACCTGTATAATTAATTATTTAAATTAAATTTATTACATTTAATTGTGTTTGTACTTAATGATTGAAGGCAGCTCTTCAAACTGAAGCTGTACCAACTCAGTGACATAATAGCAAATCTTCAATTTAAACTCTTTTTCTGTTAGTCTTTTAATTTCTGCTCTTTACTGTTCTCCAGCCTCTTCAGATTCTTAAATAAATATCAAGGTCACTACAAGTTCTTGTAAGAAAATGGGACGCTCCACACTGCTTCCCCTACAACACATCCCACAAGATATATGACCTACCACAAACCTGGAAATGGAAATGGGAAAAATAAGTTGTGGCAACATTTGTTTTAAGATTGTTGACATTAACTATGCAGGGTTGTAATGTAACCAGGGAAGTACAAATAAACACAGAACAGGACAACTTTTAGTGGCTGTTTATATTTCTTCTCGGTCATTTAGTGTCTTCATAAAACTTAATAAACTGTACTGGCCATCTGTAGGCAGAACTCAGAGGATGAGAATTTTATTGGGACTTCTTTACTGGACAGGTGTACAGACTGTAATTATTATCTTAAAGTCAAGCAAAGCTGGAATGGACATGATCTGATGTCTCTCTAGATAGGCACTCGATGTTGTAAGTGTTAATGCTTGCTATGCACTGCTGTAAACTGTAATGGAGGGATTATTGTCCATAACTTTCAGATGCAGCAGAATGGCCTAAATTAAATTTGTTTGTAGTTTACAATATATACACTGTGTGAACTAATCAATAACTAGTTATGTTTTTCCCTGGTGGACTTTCATTATTTTGAGGAAAATGCTATATGCCTACAGAATATGTTTGCTCACTTCCTAAGTCTGCCTTTTGTGGTGAGCTGTAGTCAGGTTTTCTGGATTTAAATCAGTACCTATTTTCTTCCTTGGCACATAATTAGGTGCCAACATTTCAGAAGCTTGGTTCATATCTGGCTCACTGGTCTGTGTGTAGAAAGGAAGATTATTTCTGTTTCATGGGAAAAAATAAGCCTCCAATCTTTTACAAAAAGTCTTACAAATGAGGAGAATTGAACCCTACATCCATTTTAGGAGCATATTTTTCTGTGCTCCACTGCCTAAGTCAGTTGCGCCACTGCCATGCTTGCGAATGGCTGGGCCTGAGGATTTGCAACACCTGTGGCAGAGGCAGCGTCTGCCAGCCTTTTGTACACAGTGAAATGATAAAAATGTATTACTTTTCCACTTTGCAGTTGCAGCTGTAATTACACAATGCAGCTGCTGCTGCAGGAAAATCCATGCTGTTCAACAGTAAAGGAACTGAACTGGAAGGAGTGACAACTATCTCCTTTTTTAACTCTTTAGTATTTTGTATTCCTTCTACCATTAAAAATGATAAGATGATGAGAAACGGCAAAGGGACAAAGAGAGTACAAAAGATGGGTGGAAATGAGTGAGAGAAAGCATCAGTGTGACAGTGCGGGGAGGAAGATAACACTGCTACACCTGTCACAGTGGCTGGGCAAGTCTTGCTTGTACTGGCCCTGAATTGCTCACTTTCCTCCATATGTTACTTCTCTCCTTTATCTGTCAGTCTCTTCTCTTTTGGCAGTTCTATTTCCTTCATTTTTCTCTTTTTTAAATTTTAATTTTATCTTCCTTTCCCTCTTTTTTTGAATTTGCTTGAGTCATTTACAAACAGTACACCTTTTGGTTTCCTAAAATTGATGGAAGACAACAGTATCTCCTGCAAGTTAAAACAGAAACAAATGCTTGTGCAATATGTACCATACAGTTTAAAAATGGGAGAATGTGTTTGTAACTTCTGAGCTTGCAGGAGCTGAGTCTGGATATCTGTACAAAGTCTAAAAGAGAGTGGGGATTGTATAATACAGTTTTAAGATCATGAGCTGGCAGCTCATTTTACCCCCTGTGATATACATATGTAACTCATTAGTGAGTGCTTAGCATGAAGAGGATTTTATACTATTAAAGCTTACTTAGATATCAGTCTAAGGTTCTTTTGAGAATATTTTCTTTTCTTCCTTTAATAAAGGTAATTAACGCCACTCAGCTATTTTAGGACCACAGCTAAACAGGGTAAGAAGAGGCTGTATCAGGTCTGTCAATTTTACATTGTCTTAAAGAGTCTGAAGTTTGCAACAGTTAATCATAATGGCTGGAGGCCAAAGCTGCTCTATCACTCCCCTTCTCAGATCGACAGGGATGAGAAAATATAATGAAATGCTCCTGGGTTGAGATAAGGGCAGAGAGAGATCATTCACCAGATACCACACCAAGGGCAAACCAGACTTGACTTGGGGAAATTAATTTATTAACAATCATAGAATGGTTTGAGTTGGGAGGGACCCCCAAAAGTCATCTAGTCCAACCCCTCTGCAATAAGCAGGGACATCTTCAACTTCATCAGGTTGCCCAGAACCACATCCAGCCCAGCCTTGAATGTCTCCAGGGATGGTACATCCACCACCTCTCTGGGCAACCTGTGCCAGGATTTTACCACCCTCATTGTAAAGAATTTTTTCCTCACATTTAGCCTGAATCTCCCCTCTTTCAGTTTAAAACCACCCCCCCCCGTCCTATCAAATCAGAGTTGGATAATAACAAATGAAAACTCAACCTTAAAAACACCTTCCTCACACCCATCCCTTCCTTCCAGGCTCAACTTTACTCTCAAATTCCCTAACTCCTCAACCCCGTAAGTGCATGGGGACAGGGAATGGGGGCTGTGGTCAGTTCATCGCGCATTGTCTCTGCTGCTCCTTCCTCCTCATGGGGAGGACTCCTCACACTCTTCCCTGCTCCAGTGCCAGGTCCCTCCCGTGGGAGACAGTCTTCCATTAACTTCTCCAACATGGATCCTCCCCATGTGCTGCAGTTCTTCACAAACTGTTCCAGTGTGGGTCCCTTCCACAGGATGTAGTCATTACAGAATCACAGAATAGTTTGGGTGCGAAGAGATCTCAAGATCATCCAGTTCCAAGTGCCCTGCCACGGACAGGGATGCCTCACAATAGACCAGGTTGCTCCAAGCCCCATCCAACCTGGCCTTGAACACTGCCAGGGATGGGGCAGCCATAGCTTCTTTGGGCAACCTGTGCCAGTGCCTCACCAGCCTCATAGGAAACCAAATACAGACTATTTACTCAGATTTTCAGATTTTATCCTGCACTTATAAGTATGACAATATTTGCTTATCTTAAAAAAATGGGTACCTCATGAGCAACTACAATCCTACAAGCATCAAGGTCATTGTCATGTTCTTTCGAAACAAGGCTGTTAAAAGCAATTGGTGTCAGAAGGTAGCACTGAGCTAAACTCTGCCCACTCTTCGATTTGCAGGTCAGACTTCTGCCATTCAGGTGTTACCAAGGTTCTGAAAGAATTTAATAGAGTGAACCAAGACAACAGCAATTCATAGCAATTGTTCACTAGTGTCCTCTGAACACCTAGTTACAACAGTGAGTGGAAAAACATAACTGAAATTACAATGAAAGTAAAGAAGAATACTATGTTAGCATCAAAATCACAGTAATCATCAATTCTCAATCCTGTCAGTTCACACAACAAAGTCTGGAGGCTGTTTTGACCTGAAACTGACAGGCAACAACATCTTCCTTGCTGTAGCAAAATAGTTCACTGCAGCCAGACATCAATTAGCACCACTTCACAGCTCCAGCTACCCTTGAATGATGGGAGCTAGTGTTCAATTCTCCTCTGTTCTCTTTAACCATTATTTTTGTGAAAGATCCTTCAAGGATCTTTCTTCTGTTAATAGCAAGAAGTTTATTTATTTGTTCCCAACAGAAAACATTAAATACAATCTTTATAAGACTAGAAATTTTGCTATTCTGTGCAAACACACTGGTCTCTCAAGGAGGAGCAGCTTTCAATAACCAGTTCAAATTGTGATGCACAGCATATGACTTTGGTACAGATATTGTTAGGTTTCTGGCAAATCAAGTTTACACTAAGAAACCAAGGCCTTTCTTTCCTGTCTCTCCAAACTTGAGATAATTCAACAGGAATGAAAAAAGGAAAATTTAACAGAGCAGGACCAAGGTAATACAGACACACATTATGTGGAAGTCACTACAGTAGAAATACTTCTGTCTGTGGACACAATCATTTGCATCTCCCAGTTGCAACAGCTTTCTGGCCTTGAGTGGCTTTTGTATTTATGTGCTGCCTGGTCCTGGAGTTTGATTCTCTCCCACTGAAACTGCATCAGTTTTGCTACTTCAGGGGAGGCAGCAGAGTTTAACCCATTATTACCTTAGAAAGCAAGTACTCTTGATAGATGGGGTTTTCTGTCTTATTTTAGCTAATCTAATGGTGAGGAGACAAACCTTAACAGAAACTATTCCTATTGCCTTATAAGCAAGCTTACCCACTCATCTTTTTAAATTTTGATAAATTGATAACATTCTTGTAATTAAGGACAATTAAAGACTATGACAATAAAAGGAAAACATAATAGAAAACGAAACCAAGGACATCAGCACTCGATCTTGTGAGAATAAAATATTGGATTAAAGAAAGTAGAAATTCATTCAATTACCGCAGTATGAATGGTCTCGAGATGCCAAATATGAATAGGAAATTCAATTTTTAATATATCTAAAAGTGTACGTCTGCAGTCTTTGATTTAAACTCATGTCTAATGCAAATCTTATTAAAAGAAGAATATGTTCAGAAGAAAGAAGAGAGCGGAATAAACGTATGACCTTCTCAATTCTCCCCCAAAACAAGACCTTAGTCTATTAAGGATAACACACAAAAGCCCTTAATTATTTCCCTGGATCAGTTTTTACCTCTGTATCATTTATTTTTTTTTTTTAGTCTTAATGGATATTTGTGATAACCTTTGATAAATGCCAGAAAATGGGAATCTCCGCTGAAGGTTCTACTTTAAGCACTTCATGTTCCCTTGCAAAGAGATACAAGCTTACAAAATGAACAACAGAAATGAAACAAATGTGCATAAGCAGACATTAAAAACAACCAAGGGTAATTTTCGATTAAGAGAGTCTCTTTTCCCTTGTCCATTCCAAACTATACATTAGACCAACAACAGCTACAAATTATTTTTCCCATTTGCCAACAAAAATACCTTTTAACTCCATTTGTATGCAGTTGATGCAAGATGGAAAAGAACAAAATAACAAAACAATGCAGTGTTGCCATATGCTCCAGTACAAAAGCAAATTATAGTACATTAACACCCATCACTCTCATATCAAAAGACTGCAAACATAAATGTTCCCTAAACCAATATCTACTAAAGAACTAAAAGATGGATAAAGTAACAGTTTTAAAATAAAAATACAAAATATTTAATTTCCCTCCTTTTTTCCTTCAAGGTTGCTCTTATTTTTTTCATTCTTTCTTCCCATCATTACTATTGTCACAGATTCTCTCTTTAGTGCCTTTTATTGTTGTTAGAGATCTTGATTTACCTTTGACCAGGAGTTTCAAGATTACTTTTCTTACAGTTAAATCTTCCAGGAGCTATAGTTTGAATAGCTCAAGAATATACAAGATGCTTATGTCAGATATATCAAAAATTCACAGCCCACATGTTAGTGGTCCTCAGAGCCTCAAACTACAGTGTTCTATATGCTGGTCTGCCAAAATTCCCCTTTTTTTTTTTGCCAATATGAAACGTGCAACTTGATTAATTGTTTTAATAAAAGTCTAGATTTTCTTATTTCAACACCATTTCTTTTTCCCATCAGATTTTATTTCCCCTTGAAAGAAATCTGCGATTTAGGTAGGCTGTGCTTGTTCTCACTACGTGTATTATTCTGCAATAAGAGTATGTTTCACTAGGTTAACTTTCAGGTGAATACTGAGCATTTAATGTATACACAAGGATGGAATACTAAAAATGAGCCAAAAGTATGAAAAGGATGAAAAGCCCCTTATTCAAAATTCTTCTTCCAAAGTATATAGATCTCCTTTTATCTTCAGAAGAAGCAATAATTACCTTTGTGCTAATAATTATAAACTCAAATGGAATTGCAATCTTCAGCAGAAATGAGGAAGGAGGGCTTTGAGCGACCTCATCTTGTGAAAGATGTCCTCACCCATGGCAGGATGGTCGGACCAGGTGATTTTTAAAGGTCCCTTTGACAGCAAATCTTTCTATGATTGTACTGATATTGGTAATGTGAATGCTCATTTACAGGAATTCCAGTTTCTCTACAGGTGATTTACTTTTCTCCTTTTGTTGCTCCTTCCCACCCTCTCTTTTCTCTCTGCAGTTTCCAACCAGTAACTGATAAGTAATCCTTTTGCCAGATCCCCATTCCCACAAATGCCATTCTGTGATACTACTAGGGCAAAAGATAATGGCTGGATCTAGAAGGTCTTACATAGTGTAGAAACTTGGATTACAATTTACCAAAAGTATGAAAAAAATGCTTAAAGGGCTGCACAGAAGGCAGCAGAGGAAAGGCAATGAAAGTGCACAAGCAAAATGCACAAAAAAGTAACATAATGGGTAAAATTAATTTAGCCTCCATATTTATTCCTCCTTTTGTCCATTTCAGCTCCAGCCTCTGATTCTGGTTCCAAGAGGTGTTTTAAGTCCAAGCCTACTCGGGAGGCACACACTTTCTGAAAACTCATGTTGTTGCCTGCCTGCTTTTCCTGTCTAGATCTTCTTAATTTAAATACTTTAAATTGAAATTTGTTGCATATTAAAGAGAAATTTGATTTTTTGTTTCATACAAATATTCCCTTAATCCTTAACAGTGCATGCCATCTCATTTGAATTTAAGCTATAGGACTTCAATCACACTCACATATCCAGTAGGCTCTCTCCTATCATGCAGGTTACATTTTATTTACCTGTTTAAGTTCCAGTTCATTAAACAGAGCTGTTCTGCTGCTTAAGAAAGGAGCAGAATGTAATAAGTAAATAAATAAACAAACCCAAGCAACCAAATTAAGTATAAAAATTGTAAAATTAAGAAAAATGGCCAATTTATATTCTTTTCTTTAAATTCTCTTCCCCGGTCCACTCAAGCCCTCTGCTTTTTCTCACTATGAACTGAGGTGCACGTGCAGAACTACAGACCAGTCAGCCTCACCTCTGTTCCTGGCAAAATCCTGGAGCACATTGTCCTGGAAGGCATGCTGAGGCACATGAAAAACAACAAGGTGCTTGGTGACGGCCAGCATGGCTTCACTAAGGGGAAA
>JANRGW010026414.1:0-10655 GCA_024733675.1 Psilopsiagon aymara | reverse complement strand
TGTTCAACATCTTTGTTGGTGACATGGACAGTGGGATTGACTGCGCCCTCAGCAAGTTTGCCAATGACACCAAGCTGCATGGTTTGTTTGATGCGCTGGAGGGAAGGTATGCTACCCTGAGGGACCATGACATGCTTGTGAGGTGGGCTGATGCTAACATGATGAAGTTTAACCATGTCAAGTGCAAGGTCCTACACCTGGGTTGGAGTAATCCCAGGCACAGCTCCAGGTTGGGAAGAGAAGAGACTCAGAGCAGCCCTGCGGAGAAGGACTTGGGGGTGTTGCTTGATGGAAAAATGAACATGAGCCGGCAGTGTGCGCTCGCAGCCGAGAAAGCCAACCGTATCCTGGGCTGCATCAAAAGGAGTCTGACCAGCAGGTCGAGGGAGGTGATCCTTCCCCTCTACTCTGCTCTTGTGAGACCTCACTTGGTGTGTTGTGTGCAGTTCTGGTGTCCAACATAAAAAGGACATGCAACTGTTGGAACAAGTCCAGAGGAGGGCCATGAGGATGATCATGGGACTGGAGCACCTCCTGCATGGTGACAGGCTGAGGAAGTTGTGGCTGTTCAGCCTGGAGAAGAGAAGGTTGCATGGAGACCTCATAGCAGCCTTCCAGTATCTGAAGGGGGTCTATAGAGATGCTGGGGAGGGACTCTTCATTAAGGACTGTAGTGAGAGGACAAGGTTTAACGGGTTCAAACTTAAATAGGGGAAGTTTAGGTTGGATATGAAGAAGAAATTCTTTAAGGTAAGGGTGGTGATGCAGTGGAATGTGTTGCCCAGGGAAGCTGTGAATGCTCCATCGCTGGTGCTGTTCAAGGCCAGGTTGGACATAGCCTTGGGTGAAACGATTTAGTGGCAGGGGGTTTGGAACTAGGTAAACTTAAAATCGTTTCCAACCCTAACTATTGTATGATTCTATGATACCTGGAATAGAGGATTTGGCTCTGGCTATTTAATTTCTGTAGAAGGCAGAATTTCAAGCATGCTATAAAATTTTAGGTAATTCCTGGATTTAATTATTTTTTCAAATGTAAACTTTCTTTTTAAGATATTTACATTGTTACTGTCCACTGTCTCTTTCTAACAGTGACTTTTCCTACCTTCTGCCATATAATTAGGAAAATCTGCTTTTTAAAGTGTTTAAACAGTACTTTAGTGCAGCTAATGAGTAACTGATGCTTTCATCCCATGCAAAAGAAAAAGACTGCTTGGAAGATGCTTCCACAATCCCAAAACAGCTGGCAATGTCCCATGCTGCATGTGGCATGTTGTAGGAACTTCAGGAGGATGTACTAGAAAAGAAATAGCCTTCTGAGGGAATGATAATTAATCTGACAGGACACTTGGTATCCAGTGGTGAAAACAAACTTCTCCAATTAATCAGTGCGACATCCAGAGGTCATTCACCAGCTCTTCATATATCTTTGCATCTCTGGACCCGAAGGTGAGAAATTGCTAATAGTATTGACCTCCACTGAAACAAGCTGTTAAAAAAAGACCAGTTGTTGTTTCTGTAATTTGAACTGAAGGATAGTAGGTGGTGCTGTCTGTGTTGGCTCATTCCTGCCTATGTACTGTTTCCTACCAGACAAAAAGTCTGTTCTCAGCAGATTTCATCAGGAAGCACAACCTTCTTCAGGCAGTCACAGAGCTGTCTCAGGTATAAAAGGGAAACAGCACAGAGAAAGCTTTAAAGCCTAAGAACATTTGCAGGGAAATTTGTAAAACTCATGCATGCTTGTAGTGGTCCTCTTTGGTTCTAGGTCTGTCAGTAGTGCGTCTGTAATGTAGTTCTGGAGTATGTGGATTTTCCTCTGGCCAGGCAGGCCCAGTCCACGCCTTTGCAAGAGGCTGGTCCTTCCCAGCTGAGGTACTTTCTTTTTGACCTTGTTGAATTTGATGAGTCCATTCCTCCAGCCTGTCTATGTATGTATAACGACTAAGTGAATGGCTTTTGCAGATTTTATGTTGCTGTTCTGAAACACATAGATAATACCGTTCTAAAGATGCTTCTGATGAGCTGCAGACTAGAATTTTCCGAAGTTTATCAACAGAGAAGATACAGCTTGTTACTTCAAGAAAGAGTCGGCAATTTGCTCACAGAAATGAGTGAAATTACTAGAAATTCAGCTCTTCGACTCCATTATTGCACTGTCTGCTGCACATCGAGGGCATGGCAATGTGTGGCTGTTTAATGGTATGTTAGAAAGCAGCCCTGCGGAGAGCATACTTCTATGACATTTTGTAACAGTTTTCCTGTATCAGATGTGACAGACCAACACTATCTTGAGGGAAAGGTCTAGGGGCCACTATGCCTACTTGACTGAAGAACCTGCTTTCATAGCTACATGTAAACTCTTTCATATCTCTTGTAAGTAGGGACTACCTAATAGATAAAATTTCAGAGTGAGCTGAGACTACAGTATTAAACATATGCCAGACTTTCTGAAGTTATATTAACAAATTTTCGGTAAGCCAGATAGATAAGTATTCCAGTCTGCATAAAGTAATAATGAAATTTACAATCCTCTAGTTATGGCAGTCTCATGAGCATTTCAGAACTTTTTATTTGCTGTTTTAGCCTACTAGTTGACTTGCAATAGAGTTTTAAACAATACATAAAATACACAAACTGAAAATTCCACTTAGGCGTAAAAGTTCCTTACTGTGAGAATGATCAAAAACTGGAACAGGTTGCCATAGGTGTTATGGAGTCTCTGTCCTTAAGCATACTCAACTGGACACAGTTCTAGGTAACTTTTTGGCCCTGTTTCAACAAAAGAATTGGACTAGGTCATCTTCGGAGGTGCTTTTCAACCTCAGTTATTCTTTCATTTTGTTAGAACTGACAGATATGAGAAGATGTCAGTACTGGCTGTTTCTTCCAAGAAATCCCAATTTCCAGTTTTGTAGAAATGGGTCCACATTCAACCCACATAGCTTCAGTAAGTTCAGGTATAAAAACCTAGATGCTTCTGCAGTTAATACCAACATGGAGAGAAGCACAGCCATAAAAATGTTGAAATCTGCTATAGCATAAGCGCTCCAAAACAAGGGCAGGTACACCAAAAGTAGCAACATTATGCGGCAATTCTGCCATAGCTATTGCTTTTTTAAAGCATATTTAGAAAACTTACTTGTCACAAGACTAGACTTGAGTTTTTGATCTCTTATTCCTAGTTTAAAGAAAGACAGCTAGGTCTCTTCTCTTTATATCCTCATCTGCCCTTGAATACTTTATTGTTAAAGTTGTAAAGCTTTGTCTTTAATGGGTACATGAAGACAAATTACATATCAAGGCAGCATCACAAGCAGTATATATCACTTTAAAATGCTTCCCTGCATGTTAAATTATGCCCCCTTAATTGACAATTCATATAAAAATATCTGGTCATGTCAAACACAGAATTCCAGAGTAATTCAAGTTCATGTGCAAGTTTTAACATGTGTGAGCCATATAAGGCGATTGTTGAATTATACAAGCTTGTATTTTGACAAAAGGTAGAAACATGGCTTTTTGAAATATTTTTCAATAAGTCCTTGAGGAGGGAGTTTTAGGATTGACAGAGGAGATATATTTCAACATTTTTAGGCTATTGTGGTAACACCAGGTTTTATGTAAGACAGGTGTGAAGGATGAAATTAGTCAATTACTGAAAAATAATGGGCAATGCAAAGATGATTTGTCTGTTATAGCCCACACCTGCTGTTGCACATCATGGAAAATAACCATCTCAATTATCAGCTTGGCACAAAGAATAATGTTTATGAGTCATAATTAAAGCAAGTTGTTTGAACTGATTTTGCTGTGTTTTATGACCAGTAACCTGCAGGTGAACATCAAGTTTCACTTTGAAGACTTGCTTCATAATTTAAACCATAATAGCATTTAACATACTCTTCATGCTCCTTCGTGCATTTAGCAAAAGCCTGGCTGTCTTGCTCTGATGAACAGGAAAAACACAGCTAAAAAGAAACCTTCAGTTTGAAGGGGCTATTTTTAGAGGCCCCTCATTCTGTCATATTTATTCATGTTATCTTCTTACTATATTAACAACTTTAAGAAGTCTTTTGAGCTACATCACTGTATTTGTCTAATTACCTGCCTTTTCTGGAGCTATCTATGTAAAACACACTCCAAGCACTAGAATGAAGTCATTAATCAAATTGCAAATTTAACTGTCACAGGGTGCAACAGCAATTGGCAGGAATCGGTGGTGGGTGGCATGAAAGTATTTCTGGCAAAACTTGACTTGTGATGTTTTGCAAGTAAGTCACTACTTCATGCACTAATTGCTACCATTTCTCATCTCTCAAGGATCTGTGTAGGCACACATAGGAAAAGGCTTTCTCAACTGCCAGAACTGCCCAGGCATAGGAAGCTTGTTCAGGACTGAGAGTGTTGCTCCTACCACCCTATGCAATCTTGACAGAAGCTCAGGGCTCACGTTTAAATTACAAAAGAGCCCTTCTTCCTAAGTACAACTATGTGGGCTAGCACAATGTGCAGACTGGGAACAGCAGCTCCGTTTTTTACTTTTCTGGTGATGTACAGAGCTCTGCAAAAGAGGGTGTATGCTCTGGTTTCAGCTCTCCTTCCCAACCTGCCCTTGGAGGGCAGGGAAGCAGAGATTAGTGAACAGCTGCATGGTGCTGAGTTGCCAGCTGGGTCTAAATCATGAAAGTGTGCAATGTTTAACAGCTTATTTTAAAAAAGGTATTATAACATCATAAGCTTTGGATATATACACAGCTTCTTCAGGAAATTCCAGAGCCAAAGAGACAACAAACTCTGGCTTCCCTTAGGATTGCGCAGATCATGTGCTGCCTCTCATGGTCTGAAGTTACAAAGTAATGTTTCTGTCCATGAGAACTATTAACAAAATTTTTCTGCTATTCATTTACATATTTTTGACATGATTGCCCTTCTGTCAAATTTGAGTGAAAATGGCCCGTAAGGCTAAGAGTTTTAGGGAAGTGAGACAAGAAAATATTTGTAAACATTCCTTTTTCATAGCAAGTTAGGTTAAAAATTACAGATTTGATCCCACATTTTGTATATAAGCCACTACCACAAGTACTACTAAGTTTTATCATGTTCTTCTTAGTTCTGACACATTCTCACTCTTCCACTTTTGTGCTGTATAATGACATCTCCCTTCATAACTAAAACCTGTGAAATGGAAGCCTGCGTGTAGTTTAGTTTTCTGGTGGCAAGTTATCTGTAAGAAGAAAGCAATTTTTTTTCAATCTAATTCTAAGGAAATGAGTTCATATTTAGTCACTTTCCAGTCCACTTTCAGATATCTTTAGTGATCCACTCAAACGAAACATACATTGCAACTTAAAAGGAAATGCATTTCAAGGGAGTTTTCATTAATACACACTTCTTTCAGGTAATATAATGCTCTGAAAACAATCTATTGAGTAATATATGCTTAATTCAGTGCTAGCGCATTAATCCTTTGGGAATGGCACATTAGCAGTCATGTTTAGATTAAATAGTCTTTGCATGAACATTATTCTTCGAAGCATGTCATTCCCAATTCATGTCAGATGTCTGATATCATCAATTAATGGGTACAAACTTACTAAGGAAATTAAAATTATATGATAGTATGTCTGACTCCTCTAAGGATTTTTAATGTAGTTTAGGCTCAACTGAATTTTACCAAAATTTCAGGAGAAAAAGGTCTGCCAGAATTCTGGATTCACTCTACTAAACTTGAGAAGCAGTCTGGTGAGGGATCCAAGGTTTGCTTAAATCACAACACTGATCAAGAGGTTTATTGCTGAAAAATTGGCAAATAGTGAGATATTTCCCCCTGTCTCTCTAGCAAGGTTAAATCACTGGATACTTGGGTTGCTGGTAGGAGAGTGGGGGAGGGGAAAGGGTGAAAGAAAAAGAGACTTTTCAACTTGGAAAACATCCTTCGAGGATATACACATTTATTGTCCAACAGATTGAATAGCAGGCTGATCCTTGGCAGTGCCATGACACTTTTATGCATCAGAGTTATGAAAGATTCAAGTTATGTTGTCTGTCACTATTTTACAGGGTCTTTGATGCTGGCTTGCTTTAGAGTAAAATAAAAAGTAGCAGACGGGGACTCAAAGGCCTGCTGTCTGTGAAGACCTGTTTTCAAGCTGAAGCAGCACTAACAGATGCATGGCTTGATTCCCCCTTTGAACCAAGGGAAGCAAGAGTACAGTTTTGAAAAGATATCAAGTGCTTGTTTCCCCTGAACAGCATGACATTTTTGATGATCAGAGAGTAATCTGAATCACATTATTTGAATGAGGTGAAAAGTGGTGTTCTGTAATTGAAAGATGGTGGAATGAGTGCATAGAGACAAACATATATCAAAGGTACCATCTCATGTGTATGGATGGTGATAAAAGGGTAGAAAGAGATCTGCAAATGATGATAGCAAAAAGGGATTAAAATAGACAGTGATTTACAGCAAGTCTTATCTACATAGTAACAGGTTGTAGAGAAGCAAGCAGGGCTTGATTATGTTTCAGAAGTGGGTGTCAGTCTTTCGTTTTGTAGTGCTGGTTAGTTATTCCATGGTTGTGCAGGAATTAGTACTATCCACATGTGAGTTAAGAATTTTACTCACTGGAGCTTTGCACCAGGTGATTGTACTGGGGCCATGTACTATTTATGCGTCTGGTGCCTGGTGGGATGATGTCCCCACTAAATCCTGCAGATGTTTGTGGCTCTTGTTGTTAGGGATATGTTAGTGTTCCAGTGTTCTCCACTGCCTTAGGAGTTGAATACACAGAAGGAAAAGTGTATGGTCTGAAAAAAATAAGGTTGCAAAACAACTCAGATCTGCACACACAGAGGGTAATAATGAGATCAGTGAGGGCAGAAGAACTCAAACTTATTGGACTTGTTAAAGAACAAATGAAGTGGGGAAAATAGGCATGCAGTCTGACAGAGATTCTGCCAGAACTCCGCAACTTCAAATCCATATCAGGATATGTTTTTTTAGGATTGTTTAAAAGTGTTTGATCCAGTAGAGCATTTTCACAGTGGTATATTGCTTTGTGTTTTTCCATTGCTTTGGTTTCAATTCAGCAGGAGGCACCGAGAAACTGGATTTACTGTCTTTAGGAATTATGTGGAATACCCCCAAGAGAGTATGGAAATGTAAATTAGCAATGAAATTGTAGCTATTTTACTCAAAAAAATGTGTCCAAAATATTGAATTAAAACAATAACTAAAAACATCATCAACATGAAACTTTGTAGTAGGAATCTTAATAATGGCTGATTATAATACATTACTGGGTAAATTATATACACAGAAACATATTTTAATCTCCACAGTGTGCCAAAATATTCAACTTTTATTGTAAATCAGTGAATTTAAATAAAACTTAAATTTTGATTTTTTAATTGAGAAACAAAAGTGACAAAACAAGATGAACAAAGCATAACAACTTTCTTTCTATTACAGCCCACGTAATATCACCTATTTTGTTGTGATGAAATCAGAACACTTCAGTCAGCTCTATCTGTTCTTTGTGACTAGCAAGTTAGTAACAATAATGTAATCAATATGGTCTTCAATTAAAGCAATGTATTCACATTATAGGCCTTGTATGGAACTTAAACTGCCACTTTCCACAAAGGAAGCAATAGATCCCATAGATCATACATCACAAATCTTCTACATAAAAAGTTGAGATTTACCTTATTCCTCTTTCTCTCCCCCCCCAGTTACATACCGGGTATAAATATTAATAATAAAAAAAAGACTTCTGAATGATTTTGCAAACTCAGAAATTACACCAATACATTTGGGTTCTGTCATAATTTAACCACAGCTGGTAACAAAGTACCAGGCAAACACTCACTCATTCCTTCATCCACCAGTGGGATGGGGAGGAGAACTGGAAAAAGGTAGAAGCCATAGGTAGAGATAAAAACAGTTTAATAATTGAAATAAAGTTAAATATTGTAACAATAATCATAGCAATGATAATGAGAATAATAACAGCAACAGACATAGAGATGAAACAGGGAACAACCCAAGTGATGCACAGCACAGCTGCGCATCATCTGCTGACCTGCGCCAAGCCCATCACTGCCTGAGCAGTGATCAGCCCCTCCTGGCCAGTTTCTATACCAAGCATGACATGCTGTGGTATGGAATATCCCTTTGGCTAGTCTGGGTCAGGTGTCCTGTCACTGCTCCCTGCCGGCTTCTTGTGCCCCTCCTCACTAACAGAGCATGAGAGCGAAAATTCCTTGACGAAGGTAAGCATTGCTGAGCAACAGCTAAAACATGGGTATGTTATCAGCATTATTCTCAGACTAAAGCCAAAACACTGCACTGCACCAGCTACTAGGAAGGAAATTAACTCCGCCCCAGCTGAAACCAGGACAGTTCTCATTCAAGATATATGAAGATCTTTATTTTGCCTTCTCATTACTTGCCAGAAGTTTCTTGCTGGCCAAAACTAACATATTTGCTCTCTGTCCAGGCTAACCAAGCTAGTGTATAGCCAGTAATATTCTTGTGTTGATCTGTGGCGTTGTAGATTACTGCTGCCTAGAAGCAAGAACTACAGTTACAAGGTGTGTCAGATTAGTGTTAAATTCAGTCATGCAGATTAATTATTGTGGCTTGCTCTGGGATGTGTCTTAAATCTCACTCAAGTCCCTTATGTTATAGTTGGAAATAAAAAGTTAGATTTAGAATCAAGGCCACAATTTCTTCCTCTCCTTCCCCCCCAGTTTTTAACTAAAACCAGTTTGCATGTGTTGAATTTCTTACCTGTAGAGAGTATGATGGATAAAACCCAGTAGACTTAGTAACTAGAGGAAGCAAAATGGCTCCCATTATAGACAATGGATGAACATTTATTTGAATTAAACATTTAAATGTGGCTAATTAACTCATTAACCTTTACCTTAACAATTATATTTCACACTGTGCACTATCCTGTTACTCTGATGTGGTTCATGGGATTATTAATTGAATGCAAGTCCATTATTCCTGCAAACATTTCCTATTAATTCCACTATTATCATCCACCAACTGGAGGGAAATACTCAAGACTTTGTCTTCTGATAGACGTGGGGTAATGCTTACCCTTGCAAGAGCATTCGTTCTGTTAGAACCACAGAGTTGTGAGGTATTTAATTAGAGAGTCTGTTTATACAGTTTAGGAAACAAAAGGCAAAGAAGACTTTTGTGACAGTGATTAAAGTTTCCACTAGCCCAAGGTATTTTCCTTTTCATTGAGCTGTGCTATTCTCTGCCATCCCAGAGCGACTTTCCTGCTCAGAGTTTTGCTGCTCTCAATCCTTCTTAAAATTCCCATCTTAACTCCTGTCTTCTCTGTGTTTGTCTGTTTTTTCTTTCTGAAATAACTTAGAATCATAGGTTAGTTTTGGAAAGGACATTAAGATCATAAAATTCCAACCCCCTTGCCATTGGCAAGGAACACTGAACCATGTCACTCAAGACTCCACCCAACCTGGCCTTGAACACCACCAGGGATGAAGCATTCACAACTTCCCTGTTCCAGTGCCTCACCACCCTCACAGAAAAGAAGTTCTTCCTTTTACCTAACCTGAACTCCCCCTGTTCAAGTTTGAACCCCTTGCCCCTTCTCCTATCACTACAGTCCCTAAAGAAGACTCCCTCCCCAGCATTTTGTAGGCCTCCTTCAGATACTGGAAGGCTGCTATGAGGTCTCCGTGCAGCCTTCTCTTCTCCAGGCTCTCAGCCTGCCTTCATACGGGAGGTGCTCCAGTTCTCTGATCATCCTCATGGCCCTCCTCTGGACTTGCTCCAACAGTTCCATGTTCTCTTATGTTGAGCACACCAGAACTATAAACAATAATCTAAGTAGGGTCTCATGAGAGCAGAGCAGAGGGGCAGGATCACCTCCCTCAACCTGCTGGTCACATCCTTTTGATGCAGCCCAGGATACAGTTGGCTTTCTGGACTGTAAGCACACGGTGAAGCTGGCTCATGTTCATTTTCTATTTGACCAACACCCCCAAGCCCTTCTTCAAAGCGCTGCTCTGAATCCCTTCTCTACCCGACCTGTAGCTGTGCCTGGGATTACTCTGACCCAGCTCCAGGACCTTGCACTTGGCACAGTTAAACTTCATAAGGTTGGCATCAGCCCACCTCACAAGCTTGTCAAAGTCCCTCCAGTTATCAACCAAACCACCCAGCTTGCTGTCATCGGCAATCTTGCTGAGGGCTCACTCAATCCTACTGTCCATGTCACTGACAGAGATGTTGAACAAGACCGGTCCCAACACTGATCCCTGAGGGACACGACTCGTTACTGGCCTCCAGCTGGCCATTGAGCCATTGACCATAACTCTTTGCATGCGGCCATCCAGCCAATTCATGGTCCACCATATGCTCCTTTCATCAAATTGATGTCTCTCTAATTTAGAGAAAAGGATGGTGGTCGATGAAAAAATGAACACGAGCCGGCAGTGTGCGCTCTCTGCCAAGAAAGCCAACCACATCCTGGGCTGCATCAAAAAGAGTGCCACCAGCAGGTAGCAGGAGGTGGTCCTGCCCCTATTCTCTGCTCTTGTGAGACCTCACTTGGAGTTCTGTGTGCAGTTCTGGTGTCCTCAACATAAAAAGGACATGGAACTGT
>JANRGW010026410.1:0-12764 GCA_024733675.1 Psilopsiagon aymara | reverse complement strand
GAGGCCCAGCCGCGGGTGCCATGGCGGGACACGCCACGCATCCGGTCGAACGCGGAGAAGCAGCAGGGCCGGGGCTGTCTCTGGCACAGTCGCTGCTAAAGCCCCACGGTCACGGGAGCTGAGAGGTGCGGAAGACGAAGCCCACGGACCCGGGAAAACGGCTCCGGGTCCCGAGGGTCGGGAAGCCCGCAGCTCCGGCGGCGAAACCACGAACAGGGCTACCGCGCGGGCGGAACGACAAGCACGGGGTTTGGCGCTCCGAGCGGCGGGGGGACGGGTGCACCGGTGACACCACGTGGCTGCTTCTTGGCCTCCTCCGCGAGTGGCTGCTGGGAGCTAAGATGGAGGCGGTGAGCAGAGCGGGGCAGGCGATCAGCCTGGCGGCCTTGCAGCAGCACGACCCTTACATCACCAGCATCGCTGACGTGACCGGGCAGGTAGCGCTCTATAGCTTCAGCCCGAAGGCCAACGAGTGGGTAAGTCCGGAGAAGCGAGCCCCGGTCTTTCCACGCCCGGGTCGGACCGGGTGGCGGCTCCGCAGCCCCAGGCCGGGCATTCGCTGCCGTGGCCGGGGCTCCGGTCTCCTGTGCTGTCGCCCCAGCAGCCGCCGGGGGCTACGCACGGGGAGCCGGTGGGAGCTGCTCTGGACAAAGGGGAGGTTTGCGATTTGAGTGCATATCCTCCGCACGAGTATCGGCCCCGAAGGGTTCCTGTGCCGCGGAGGGGGAGCCGGTGCCTGCGCGTCGTTCATCGCCTCCGGGTAGCTGTGACTGAAACAGCAGTGAGACTGGAGGCTTCTTTGCTCTTGGATGCCGCTGCTGCGTTTACTTTTTGTTGTTTATCTTGTAATTTATTGTTTGCTACATGTGTTGAACAGACCCCTGATTTAGGCGTGAGATTTGAGAGGTGTTAGTGTTTGTCATAGTATTAAGTACAGTTTTTGCTTGAGTACCAGTTTTGTCACAAAACTATAAAAGTGAGAATATGTGGAACTTAACATTGTCATGTGCACGCTGGGGCTGCGAACAGCTTTTGGTGTTTGTAGGTCACAAGCACGTGGCAAACGCTGCCTTGAAAACTGAAGCATGAAAGAGCCACAGTCCCCAATTGTTTTGTTGTTGGCTCTGCTGCCATTGCGGTTGTGGAAGACTACCTGTCTAATACTTTTAGGCTAATGGACTGTGGTCCATATTTAAAATAAGTAGTTGTGAGAAAGCTGTTCAGCTGTGACCCATGAGGCTCAGCCGAGGAACGCTGTAAACTACTGCATATCCCACCATCAGGTTGAAAGCATGAGCAAAATCTTCTGGAAATTGGTTGAATTTCCTACCTTACTAATTGCAAACAGGTTGTCTCCAAAAGTAAGAGATCATACTTTTAGTCTTATGATATCAAACCTTAGGAAATAGAAGAATATTGTAAATCTCGATAATTAATATGCTGTGCAAAAGTTATATAACTGTTTGAACAAGCATATGCCTTAAATACAATTGCTGTCTTTTTTTAGGAGAAAACCAACATAGAAGGCACCTTGTTTGTGTACAGAAGGTAAAGGTGCTTTGTTGTTGTTAATTGGGATTTTTGGGAGAGGGGGGGGTTGATTCTCTTCCATAAGGAAATAAACCTCAGGTGGCTTCATGTGTGCCATTCAGAGTGGATTTACTGCATCCAGTAAGCATATAATTACTCATTTGTCCAGCTGTTAATGTCTATATACTCACTTGAAAAATAATAAACTCTGCATATAAATGAATAACTGACAAAAGCACTTAAAAATGCTGCTGAAACATCATAAAACTTGATGAACACTGCATATGTAGCCACACAAATACCTAGTTCATTTTGTTAATGCAGTAGCATTTGTTAATGCAGTAGCATTTGTTAATGCAGTAGCATTTGTTAATGCAGTAGCATTTGTTAATGTATTGAGCTAAATGTTAAGTCTTCTTTTGTCTCCTAAAATCCATAAAGTTGATTGTGAAAGCAATACAGATGTCACTTTAAATAGTCTGTCCTAATTCACTGTCAGAATATGGCAGAAGTTTTTGTAGGTGAGCAAAGTTGTCTGAAGGCTGGAGATCTGCTAGTGTATAGGTTGGGGGGATTCCTTGATTTCTTCATCAAAACTGTGGAAGAGACTTCCAATTATGTAGGACAGAGAAAATGAGTACAAGGGGAGAACCAGCACATAAAACCAGCCACTGTTTTAAGTTTTAGATTACGGGCAAATAAGAAAATCCAACAAATCTCACTATTGAATGTGCGACATATAAATAATGCAGACCTGGCACAGACTGCCACAGACTAGGTCATTGCAATATATTATAATGGTACTGTGAAGGGATACTAGTAACCAGTTCCTGTCTACTTTACTTTAGCTCCAAGTATGGAGATACTTGGTGTAAAAAAGCCAACCAAACTAACCAAAACAAACAGACAAAAAAGGCAGAAGTCTTCCCTGTGACTGATTGTTTTAAACAAGTTCTGTTACGCACATTAAAAGACTGACTCATGATGGTAAGAATTGCTTGTTCCATCCATAGGCTTTGCTGCTGGCCATTCAGTAAAGGTGTCTGTATTGTTACAGAAATCTTAACATTTACTGGCTAATTATACCTGTTTTATACCTTCCCTTCACCATGCTGCTTTTGATTATATCAGTGCTTGCAGGCACAATTGTGTGTGCTGGTAAGACATTCATGTGGCAAGAGAAAACAGCTCTAAAACTGACTTGAACTTGCAGTGCTTGCTTAATGTTTCATTTTACCACCTGGTGTCTAGCAAAAATCTAGATAATAAAATTTGTTTCACTAAGCAATTCTAAAGTGCCTCAAAACTATCTTATGTGAAGTATCGAACATGCTTGCATTTTTAATCCTACACCTGCCCTAGGGGTTTTTTTAATAGCTTTTTTTTTTTTGAGGCATATCTGTGATTCAGCAGTTTAGCAGTGTAGAACTGTAATGTTAATCCTAATCCTACTTTGAGGTAAGCGTAATTTTAAATTGAAATGAGTCAGCATGCCAAGAAATGGCATAGACAAACAACTGAGCTTCAGGACTGTTAAAGCTTCACCTAATAAAGCTGTAGGGATTTGAAAATTAATTCATGACTGCTTCAGAAATAGTATATGTTGATGAAGGTATTAATCCTTGGGTTTTTTTTAATTGAAACAATAGGTCAGCTTCTCCTTATCATGGCTTTACGATAGTGAATCGACTGAACATGCACAACCTGGTTGAACCAGTAAATAAAGATTTGGAGTTTCAGCTCCATGAACCTTTTCTTCTGTACAGAAATGCTAATTGTGAGTATAACTTTTTTCAATACATATAAACTTCACATTCTGTTTTATAACTTAGACCATTTCTGATAACTGCGATATCTGTTTCGAGTGTAACATGATGGGGCAGTTTCCAGTGAGATGCCTGTTGATGTTCTAAGGGCTTTCTCTTTTGCAAGTTAAAAAACAAATATTAGCTGGTTGCTGCTTCAAGAAGTTGAGACAGTTGCTCAGCTCTCGGTTGAAGATTTCTTTCTCCCCAGTAGGTTTTGGACTTGGGAGATAGATGTCTGTACAGAATTTCCTGGAGTCTAGACTCCAGCAAGTTTGGGTGTTGGGATAGTTGTACAAAGGAGTGGTAAAATGGTAGTCAGTGTCTTCTTGCTGCCTTTTGAAATCTAATAGCATGTTGGATCATCAGTCAAGCCTCAGAGTCCTACTGTACTGTGTTACAAGTGGGTACACATAAGAAGTCCTGCTACTCCAAAGAGCTCAAAATATAAATTATGTATCCCCTACAGAGGGGGAGAGGGAGTATGTGTGTATATGATATTCACAGTAGGTTAAGTAGATATATAAAAGGCACCCCACAGAATAGAGGGTTCTCCTGATACAAAGGTACCATTTCCTGTCATCTTTTCTAGGCAGAGTTCTTCAGACTAGTTTGTTGCTGTCTCATGACAGTTTCCTCTTAGTTACTCACAGAACCTGCCTGTATGCTGTTTCAATACAGTACTTTTCAACCATGTCTTCTTCCTGTCAGAATATGCCGTTGAATTACAGATAGAAACACTGTTTTGGCCATGCTTCAGTGCAGCCAAAAGAACAGTCAAATGTTAATCCTTTCCTGTTTCCCCCTTGGAAAGCCTCTAGGGTCTGTGACTAGTAGTATAGATTCTGTTATGGTGACAAAGAACAGCATAAGGTAGGTGGTCTCCTGTGTTTAATAATCTTGGCAATACCGCTTCTGTATGTGTCATTGAGAGGAAAAAGTCAAAACTTCTCAGGAATTTGAGAAGCCTGGACAATTAGGGATGTAAATGACTGGTAAGAAATGGGGAGAGGAAGAATACTGCATTGAGTTGGATGTTTTAGCAGATTGCTTGGTTTTGGGAGGAAGAAGAGCTGTAGGTGGTGGTGGTAGGGGTAGGATGGCCGATGAGGTGACAGCAGAGAAAAGAAGTGCAATTGTAGGATTGGGAAACTGTGGAATAAGGGAAGTAGGAAGTTGATTTCATTTGTTTGTTGAAACTGCTGATGATATCAGGGGAGCAGGAGCTACTGTGGAGTTAACATGGTGTATGATATTGGGAGTGGTTAGGGGATCGCTTGAAGGAAGCAGTCAAGGAAGGGAGGCTGTGTGTGAGTTCATTAGCAACCCCTAAAGCTAATTATGTGCCTTTTCATTGATGAAAGCTCTCCTCTTCCTGTGGAATGCTATTGTGTAATACCTATGGGAGTTAGGATAGAGATGACATAGAAGGTACAAGGAAGGAAGACATTCATACAAACCTGAGCAAGGAAATTATTATAGACTTTGTAGACTGGATACAGGAAATAATTGCATTCTGAAGAAATTGACAGTGTCCTTTCTTACTCCCCCCTCCCCCCATCTTTCCTATTTTCTAAAGCTCTTTAAGGGGCTTTGGTCAGAAATTATCCTTTGTTTCATCACTGTGTCCTGTCTCCTGGAAGAGGGTGGAAGCATGTCCAGAAACAGTCTGTGCTGATTGCAGATTGAAAATGCTCAGTGTAGTTAGCGCATCATCAGTTATTTCCCCAGGTGTCACAAATAAGCAGAAGATCAGTTTTTGTGTGTTCTGCTAGTGTTCATTTTGTTCAAATACAAGCTTAAATGCATAGAAAACAGTATCTAAGCTTTTTATTCCTTAAGATTTCAGCGCAGCTAACTCTCTTATGTTTTGTATTTAGCTGAGTTTGGATTCTCTTTCTTATGTACAGTTTCTAAAATTTTCTGACCTCAGTTCCCTGAATTGATTAGAAAAAGCCAAATTATATGATTGAAATCTTCACTGTTAAAGCTGTTTGCCTTTATCTGCAGAGTGTTCATGAAACCTTACAAAAAAAAAAAAACAAACCCCAAAAGCCAACCAAAGAACACCCCCCAAAGACCTCTTTGGGATTAATTTGGATTTGCAGATAAATTGCAACATGTGTGTTTTATTTGTATGCATAGATTTGGAAGTATCCAAGTTCTCTTCAAGCGGAAGGGTGTTTGCTTCTGGTCAGCTGCCTCCTAGCATGAAAAACTGGCTTTTTTGGGACTAATTCAAAAAGATTTAAGCCAGGGGTTAATGGAATGTGTATCGCCCAGGGCTTAATGTGAAGTTCTTTGGAAATCCTTTAATAACTGAAAGAGGAGGAGCTGCTAGGCTGTACAAGGAAAAATTACCTCTTACACGGAGGGTTGGCAATGGATTGTTTGTTGTAGTAGGTTTGTTGTTTTTTTGGTTCGTTGGTGGCTTTTTGTATCCTGCTTGGGGAAACCAGCTGTGATCATTGTAAACTCTTAAGTTGTCCTGTGAAGGCTGCTGAATGATTGAACTGATGATTCTGTTTCCTTAGGTTACAGATGGGGAATGGTTCAGACTATCTGATTAAAAGCCTAAAATAGTGTTTATTAATATTTCTCTTTGGCAGAGTCAAATATATTTTGTGCCTGTATATTTTGTAACAGGATCAGTGGCAAATCTGGGTTTACACTTCCACAAAGCGTGGTAAAAATAGTAGAAGATGAACAAAGCAAAATTATGCTGCCACATACACAGAGAAGGTTCCATGTTAACAATCTGTAACCTAATATGATAATACTGTTTTATAAAATCTTTGCGATTTTGTGTTGACTTAAGATAGTAAGGGTGAGGTTATATTTATCTGTTATATTTACCAGATATATATTATATATACACCTTACAGATATATATATCTGTATATATTATTATATGTTATATTTACCAGATTGGACCTCTGGCATTTCTGTCTTGAATAGCATGAGATCTGTTCTGAGTGTATCATATAACATACTCCAGTCTGTGCAGAGCTTCTGACAAGGTATGTGAGGAACTTTGCAAGCGGTATATAAATGTTATTTTTGCATGGCAGGAGGCTAAGAGAATGGATAGCCTTTCATGCCAAATCTTATTTTTTGTAGGTTTTGTAATTCTTTTATAGTTTTATTTGTTCAAATCCTTACTTTAATATGCAATGGGATCTTTGGTTTGCATATCAGAACTAACTGTAGACATGAGATTCTTTATCCCTCTGTTTTTGCAAAGTGGGATATGAAGGAGTCTCATGGGTATTCCGGAAGGGGAGTAGACCAAGTGATGCAGTAGCTTAAGTCTAACTTCTGTTGTGTTCACGCAGTGGAATGGAAGACATTTGGGTCTATTTGTTACTCATTGTTCTGGTTAGATGTCAGACACATGGAGGTGGTTTCCCACCTTTCCAGTATTTTAACCATTAATGGGGAAATCTTCCTTAAATCCAGATTTTTTAATTATTTTTTTTTTTTCTCCTCAAAATCATTCCAGCTGAATAATATGGTTCAAGCCCCAAAAGAGTACTTAACCCCAAGTCTTTGAAAAAGGATGTATCTTCTTTAAAAGTTGCATATAATGCTGCCTGGAAACTTAGGCCGTTTATTCATTATTTGTTACATCAGATCTGAAAGCACATGGTTTGGGGTGTGACTGAGAAGCTCTGAGACATTATACCAGTTACAGTGGTAAATAGAAGAAAAAGTTACTCTGATTTTCATTGTTAGAAAGAACTGAAAAAAGCAAATATCTCTAATTGTGAACAAATAAAGAAATTGCCAAAATGAAAAGGTTTTGCTTAATGTAACATTTTCTTCTGATTTAGAATTCATCTTAAAACGTAGATTTTATATTTTTTTTTAGATTATTCTTCATACTTAATGTGCTGTTTATTATTCCTTACTCTGGAATTGCTGGGTCCCTGTGATCCTTGTATAACTTTCCCTTTGGGCACATGCACATTCTTTAGAATATTTGTTCATGAAGCATTGAATCTTTCTGGCCATTTTTTTAAATGAACCTAAGCTTCTTCCCTTTTGTGTGTGTTTTGTAAAGTCCACTGGACTCCGATTAAAAAAAAACAAACCAAAAAACCCATACATACAGTTCTGCCAGTAAAAGTAATAATAGACCAGTCTGAAAGTTCAGACCTGTAATATAAAAGTGTGGAGATGATTGTTGATAGTGTGATTAATAATAGCAGAAAATTAGTCAACGTTTGAAGCAACGGTCAGCTTACCTCTTAAAGTCTGCAAGAAGTATTCCTCTAAGTCTTTCTCATTTATAACTTTCCCGCTGTATCGGTAGTGTTGGTCCTGCTGAAAGGGCTTTTTAATCCAAGCTAGTTCACTTGAAAGGTTGGGCAGATTGATTTCCATGGTGCTGAAAAGACAGATGCCAAGCGTAGAAGTTGGGTATTAAAATAAATGGTCCTTGTTTGGTGTGGGTTTTTTTTTGTTTTCTCTTGCTTCTTACTCCTGTCCAAGGGTAAGAGTTAGTAAACCAAAACTAATGGATTTTGGAAAGGTTTGTATGGTTAAGCTGTAAACTAGGTTACAAAGTGCTGTCTCCTGGGCTTGTTGTATTAGTATTAATTAACCGAAGTTATATTCAGAATATCAAAAGCAAGAAGAGTTCCTTAATGTCAATGAAAATTATTTGAAAAAGCTCCTGAGTGGTTTCAAACCACGGCATCTTTCCTGGTAAGGAAAGTCTCTCATTATCACCTCTGTTCCCAGCTGGCAGTGCAGTAAGTATAATGTATCTCTGTGCTTGCTGAAGCTGAATGGCACTCTAGCAAATGCATTAACCCAGGGGTTCAGGCTGAGATAAGAAGGGAGCCTGTTCTTGATGCCTCTACAGCAGAAGCAGCAATGAAAGCTGTGGGGGGAGGAACCACTGAAAACTGTTAAGTTCTAAAAATACTTTGTTTGACCTGAAAGGTGGCCCTCTTAACTAGAAGGGGATTTCCACTCTGGTGTAGCAAAGTAGTAATCACTCTTTTTTTCACACTGCACTTCATCAGATGCCATTTGTTAAAGGGTTCCTGGTCTTGGATCCTGCTTGCTGCCTGCTGAATTACTCTAGTGCAACTGCTTGTAGGACTGTGATGAGAACTGTATTTGTGAGATGCCATTAGATATTCAAAACAATAAGAAAGGGAGGGGCTGCTTTATTATTAGTTCTAGTGATTTATAAATCTGTGTGGCAGGGTAATATTTAAATTGAGGAAAATCTGAATAGTGAATGAGGAATCTCAGTGAAGAAGACATTAGAGCAGATGGTCTGAGGAGAGGTGACATTTCAGCTAACCTTGCTGTTAGAAGAGCCATGAGCTTTGAGAGAGATTGCTTTATGTGCTGTTGTCTTAAACTCTTATTTGAATTGTAAAATGATGCATATACCATATGTGAATGATGTGTACACATGTTTTTCTTTATAGATGATTTCCTGTAGGTTGGGTTTCAAATTGAGGCCTTTCTTTCTAGTGACAGCTTGAAAGGCTGTTATTTGTCTTCCCCTTCCAGTTGTTACTTTTCATTGAATAGCAGCATCTAAATTGGAACTGTAAAATAAAAATTCTCTCTCTTCTGTCAACTCTTCCAGCTAGTTAAGGTAACTTTTAAACATCATCTTTTTGAATGAGATGAAGCCCTGTCTGCACAAATGGCTGAACTGCCTAAGGCAAGAAAGTGGTAGTGTCTGGAACTGCAGAAACTAGCTGTGCTGATGAGTCCCACGTGCATGTCTGGCCTGGTATTCTCTGACTACAGTTTCATGAACATTTTAACAGTTTTGCCTAACTGTGCTGCCCCCAGCTTCTTGTTTCTATTCTCTCTCTTGTGCTACATGGCATGTTTGTGAACTAGAGGCACAAATAGTATCAAGGAGCTGTTCTGGACTAAAATGTTTCCAGTTGACATGAGGAAGAGGGATGAACTGGGGCAGGGTGAGTTAATGGCAGAGTTGCGGGAATGTGAAAGTGGTGATGAAGCTTTTTTCTGCTTAGTTAAAATGCAAACTGAAGTGAAAGTACAACTTTGGGATGCAAATTAATTTTGTATTACCAAAGATCGAGGCCCCCTCCTCACTGTTGCTTTTTGCTATCCCCACTCTTAATTCAGATCTGCTATGTGGGCAATATTGGTACAGTAAGCTGACTTCCTGCGAGAGCAATGGGAGCTTGGTGCTGAAGAGACCAAGACCTTCCTTTTGGTGTCACTCAGCTGTAAAGTTTGAGCAGCAGAACTTCTGCTTTTGTTTTCTCAAAATCTCTGTTTTCCCATAGCAGTTTCAATCAGCTTTTAATGATTGACCTCATCAAGCTTGGAGAGAAGTTGAGTGTTGTGTTTAGATAAATATTTGTGGGTCAGTGTTTCTAACAAAAATTGCATGTGTCAGAGAAGAGTGTAGGTGAAGGCAACTGATGACTTCATTTTATAAAGTCTGATTTGTCTGTGGTATGGATCACTCATTACTTCTTGTGTGTTAAAACATATGTGAATCCAACTGAAAGATATTGCTGCTGATGATTACAAACTGCTTGTACTTGATTACTAAAGATGCTGCACAGCATTCAATGTAGAAAAACTGGATAAAAAGTGTTAAACTAAATTGAAAAAGTGAGTCGCGTAATTCATTGGCTTTGTTGGATGAAACTCTTTGAAGAACTGCAGTAGAAAGATATGCCATGAGACTTATGAACACTGATTCAGCTGAAGTTTTTGCTGGGTGTAGTAGAAAGATCATGTATATACATAAAAACTGGTAAGTACTAGCCCTCCTTTAAATAAGGATGTTCATACCTAAAATTGCATGCATACATAAAGTATGTCAAATATATTAGTGGAGTTGGGAGACACATACTTCTAGGGCAAGGGATCTGAATTGATAATTCCTCTTTTGAAAAGAGGAAGGTAAACATTCCAGCCTGTTGGACTGTATCTAAGCTAATGCCCAAGTTTACTTGTTCATTATCTGCTGTACATCTTTGTAGTACTCTAAATGCTTTGCCGTGACTCCCTCTGATTGCTTGTCGGTAATACAAAGTGGAAAAAAGCCTGATAGTCTGTACACCAAACTGAGATTTTAATCTACTTCTGGTCTTGTGTAGGCCTGTTTCTGGCAGAATTGAGTGTGACTTTTATCATTTGTCCTATGAAGATATCATTATAGGTTCCTTATCTTCATTTCTTCAGCAAGTATGCTTTTGAAGAAGCTTTCTTCTCTTGGCAGTTTGTCTGATAATGAAGTCAGGGAAGGGAAAGAGCTTTTCTTAAGTGCTAAAGTATGCTACATGACTACAGAAGTAGCTCAGATTAGAAACATTTTCATGTTTCTATCTAGTAGGCATTGCAGTTTTATCGAACTGTAAATATTAATAAATATTTCATAAGCATTGGCTGTGTTTGAAATGCTTTTTTAATTTTTTCGTCTTTTGTAAAATGAAAGTTCCTTAAATTGTGCTGTATTGATTGCTGTCTGTGACTTGAAAAGCTTTGTTTTCCATTGCTTAAGCTGTAACCTAAAACAAACTCCCAAATGAATATAGTTGTTAATAAAAAGTGAAGGAGAACTTCAGTTTGTCTTAGGATGTTGCTATAGAAATTAAGTGTGAGCATGACTGTTTGAGGGTTTTGGTCCAGCACAGTAAGCCTAGGATAACTGGAGCATGTAGGAAAAAAGTTTGGTAAATAGTTGCTATCTTTGCCATGGCTTGAAATGATTTTGAATGGGCTTTGATTGAGATTTTTGACTCTACAAGTACTTCTTTTACAAAAATAATTTGGAGAGGGAAACTACCAGAAAGCCTCTGTCGAAACTATCATACTGTAATTCCAACTTTAATGTTTTTGTTGACCTTCAAAAATTGATAAATTTAAAAATGAGTGCTTAAAAATTAGAAAGGACATTCTTTAGCCTAGTTTAAATGGTGAAGTCAGTAATTCCAAACAGAAGATTGCAACTGTAATGAGAAGGCATCTGACGGTTGAAACTCCATTTTTCTGTCACTTTTAGTTACAAACAGTATCAACATTTTGTAGTTCTTGCATTTAAACTGACTGAATTAGATTTGTGCTTGCACATGTGCTATTTCTGATTACTTTATAAATGATAGTTGGTCAACAGAATATTGAGTGGAGGCTGATGGTAATTCATATGTTGCAGATCTAAGGGATTTCCTACTGATTTGATTTTTTTTTCTTAAACCTTTGTCTTACATTTGCACTTTTTTTTTTCTTATTTTCAAGTGTCAATTTACAGTATCTGGTTTTACGACAAGAATGACTGTCATCGAATAGCAAAACTCATGGCTAAGTAAGTACTGTGGTCTTACTCTGTAATTCTTTTATGCAATACAGAAAAAAAGTGAACCTTAGTGGACATGTTTGGGTTTTTTTCTCATTCCTTAACTAGTATAGTAAGAGGGGTTTTAGTAATCAAAATGCTGGGTTTCTAATAAAAAACTGCAGCCTTAAAAAATCAGTGTAAGCATTAGTTGGCATTCTCCAATGAAAGCAAGTGTGAACACTGTTTATTTTATTTTGTATGGGGATGGTGGCAGAAGATCACTCTGCAGAAAGTGTAATCAAATAAATGATGGCCATTTTTTTTTTTTTTAGTTTTGTGGTTTATTTGGTGGTGGGCTTGTTTTTGTTTGGATTTGTGGGGTGGTTTGATTTTAAGGGTTAGTTACTATTTCTGACTCAAGTGAAGGGTTGGAGAATAGTGGGAGAAGTAGGTGGAATCTTACAGAATTAAAGCAGTGTTGGGAGAAAAAGGAAAACTATGAAATAACAGGAGCATGTTGCTAATTTCCGGATTGTTTGATTTTAATTTTTTTTTCCACTTTCCTTCCTCTCTGGAGATAAAGTTGGTTTGGGAAGCTACCATGTCACTTGCTCTTCTTTTGTAGTTCCAAGGGCTCCTGGAGATATCATGCAGCAGGAAAATTTCTGAAATGGTCTCAATTTAAAGAAACTTTAAAAGACTGTATTTGCAATAACTTGGGTTTGTTAGTTTGAAGCTGCTGTTGCCGCAGCAGTGTAGGTAGTGTATCTTTACTGTAGATGATTGCACAGCTGGAGGGTTTAAGCCTGGAGAACAACAGAGGTCAAAGGAGAGTGGAACTGGCTGAGTTGATGATGTGGCATAAAGTCTTTGAAATGCTGTGACTGGAGGCTGTTCTTGCACCTTTCTGTTCTTTCCGGGGAGCTGCCTTGCAGATTAAGCCAAGATGTTTTACTAATAGAAATGAATGAGAATTAACTTCAACAAATCTTCAGTGTCCTTACAAAAGGAAGTAGCTTGAGTTGTTTGATAGAGTAGTTATGCTAGGAAGAATGCAGGAGGGCCAGGAGACCTCCTTGGATGGATAAGGAGCTGCTGAGGAAAATTTGAAGGAAAAAAGAGGCTTATAA
>JANRGW010026409.1:0-10198 GCA_024733675.1 Psilopsiagon aymara | reverse complement strand
TGCTTCCTCCCGGCTCCCCCTCCTCCCTGGCAGAGCATGAGGCTCCAAAAGTCCTTGGCCAGACCAAACATCACTAACCCATAACTAGAAACATTGGTGTTATCAGCACTGTTCTCAGGCCACAAGTCAAAAACACAGCACTGCACCAACTACCAAGAAGGGGAAAAATGACTGCTACTGCTGAACCCAGGACAGTTGCCATGACAGCTTTTCTATTCCCACAATTCTCTGCCTCATTCATTATTGACTTTCTAATTTGTACGGCAATAAGTAGGCAAAGATGAGAGTGACTGTAAAATGCAACCTCATTTACTATACAACCTTGAACAGTTGCCAGAACAGCATGCCTCTTGGGTGCACAAAGAGGTGTAGTTCTGTGACTCACTGTACTTATTCCCAAACCATATTTCAGGCTAAAATAAATATTGCAAGAAAAAGTTCTCTATTGTTCTTGAAACCCTAGAGAAAAAAGTCAGACTGAGAGATGCATGAATCTGTAAGATGTTACAAGGCAGAGTCAGTGAAGATGTGTACAGAAAATTAGGAAAACTAAATGAAAATATTTATTGAGTACATATAAAATGATGGTTTTTTTCAAGTGCTCATAAGAGTTTGGAAGTAGCAGATCTTACATATGCCAGGGAGTCCAGAACGAACATTCATGCTGCTGCCCGACCAGATATTGCATGTCTACAAATATTGATAATTATTTTCATTAAATGCGCTCTGTAATTGCTTTCCAGGCTTGCTGCAGCTGTCAGCAAGGAAGCGTTAATATAGAGTACACCTACTAGACTGAAGACAGAAAGCATCACTTGGCGTGTAAATACACCACATTAGAAACTAAATAATAGAATTAAAAAAAAAAAGTTTTTAATCAGAATCACCACATTCATGGTAAATATGTTTAGCAGGGAATGAATATGAGCACTGATACTGGGAAATGCATAAATCACCTGGCTTGGGAATATTTGTGTTCTATCTGAATAAAATAAGAGAGTATACAGTGCAGGCTATTCTAACAACACAGGTGCAACAATTGTACACAAGCCATGGAACATCTGTTCTTTGAAAAGTGTCATGTGAGATTGCAAGTGTTACCCTGAACAGGGGGTTATGCAATATGCTCGCTTTTGGAAAAAGATGTTGTAGAAAATGGTAATACCTACTATGACATAGGAAATTATTAAGATAAAATGACAAATTCATAGAATAGTTTGGATTAGAAATAACTTTCAAAGATCACCTAGCCTAACTCCCTGCCATGGTCAGGGATATCTTTCACTAAATCAGATTGTCCAAAACTGCATCTAGCCTGACCCTGAACACTTTCAGGAATGGGGCATCCATGACTTCTTGGGCAACTTGTTCCAACATCTCACTATCCTTGCTGTAAAGAATGTACTTCTTATGTTTAATTTAAATCTACATCTTTTAGTTTGAAATCTTGTCCTGTTAGAACAGGCCTTGGTAAAATGTCTCTCCGCATCTTTCTTATGAGCCCCTCTGAAGTACTAAAAAAAAACTCAGTAAGGCCTTCCTGAAGCCTTCCGTTTTTACAACCCCAACATTCATTCTTAAAACTCCCAAGAACTCACTGTAGCAGCATATCTTGAAATCAATGAAGTCAACAAGCATGCTGAGATATCCGAAAATCCTCTTCTCCCTGTCCCACTCACCCCCCTCCGTCTCCCCCCAGGAAGTGGGGCTATCATCTTACAATTGAAACCAATTAATTTTTTTGCAGCTAAGCCAACTGTCCAAATTAAATTCTCTCCTTTACTATAGACAAGCTAAAGACTCAATGCACAAGACAGTCCACAGATGAATTCGTGGTGTTTGACCTGTCATACTGCCTTCTGACACAAACATATTCATGCACAAATGAACACTAATACACACAGAAGCACACACAGATCTACACACGTTTATAGGTAAGGAACATAATTCAGATTAATCTCTTCACCCCTTTGCAGATCATAATCACTTCAGCACTTGATGCAATTAAGCTGGTTTTAGTCTGGTGTGCTGATGTGTTTCAAATGCTGCTGAATGTGTTACATAGATTATGATTTTGTTACCATTAAGCAAACTGACAGATTTTTGCAAGCTGCCAATCACCTGTGCCACACTGTCTTTGTTGCAATTCCATACTGCTCAGACTAAGGTTGTACATTTTTTTTTGTCTGCTGTAATCCCAAGGACCCTAACAGCAGAGTTTCTCTGACCAACAGTATGCATAATTTTATTATTCGTGACATATTTCTTAGTAAAAGTCACTGTAAGTCCAGCTGATATTCTCGAAGCTATGTTAGTAATCGTTAGCTTACTAAAATATTTCTTTTTCTTAGTAGTGAAACATTAAATCTTGTCAAATTGCAGGTTGTCCAACCTTTGTTTTGGAAAAGTTCTTTTTTTTTATAATACTTCCCTTCAAATAAAATATGTGTGAAAACAAGTTAAATGTCATTATAAATATTTAGGCAGGTTTTGACTGCTTATTTATGACTTTAAAATCCTGTCAGTGATGGAAACAGACATTACTAACCTTGGTTCATCTGAAGCATTTCATCATATTTTAATACATATTATTCTGCATTATTTCAGTTAGCTCCCTGTTACTACCCTCTGTGAGGCTATGTTCATCTAAAATAAATATATTAATAGCAATTTATAATCAGGGATTAAAACATTTCTTTAAAAAAAAATCTTGGAAAAAACGAAATACATTCAGAGCTGTAATTAAGTCATTATTCTTTAGATAATTTATGGTTTGTATTAAATCCATGATGTAATTTCATTCTAACTTAACACATGTCTAAGCATGCCCAAAATAAGAATGTGATCTGAATGTGGGTTTCTATGATTACTGAGATTTTTTTAGTTATATTTACATCACAGTAAGAAAAGTAATTGATCACTGTATTCTTCATCAGAATACATTTTTTAACTTGGAGAACTAATGATCCAGTGAGTTGTCTTGGTTTAAACAGTCTCTTTCCTACACATATTCAGTAGAAAAATTTTCAAGTGTGGATATTCCACAGCAAAGTTCAGGATAAATTAAGACTCTGTTCTGGGCAAACTGAAGAGGAAACAGTTTCATTCCTAACTGAAGCAAGAAGGAGAAAGGCAGAAAAAGGTGTTACATTTTCCTTTTTATACTAAATGAAATAACAGAGGTTTTCCTTAGGAAAAGACACCAAGTTTCTACATTAAATACATGTATTTACACATATATATAAATGACTTTTTCTGTGGTCAGGTAGTTATTTTGAAAATTACCAACTAGATTCTTACTTTTCTGATACAATAGACATGCTGCATGTTGACAAGAAGTTTATTTGTTCAAGCTATAACATTTTAAAGAGTTGGTTGGGGGTGTGGGGTTTTTTTTGTAGATTTTTCTTCTTTTAAATAGACTTTGTATATCTCTATTTTTTCTTTAATCTAGTTCCTGGTTCTCCATTTATTTCAGAATTCTATAACCACAGTCAAATGAATTCAACTTGATTTTTTTTGATTTCCATATGCATATGAAAACATTCTCAGGACTGATGAGAACTCATGTGTAGTTTCATCTTTTGTCTCTGCATGGACTCAAATTCAAGCTTACTGCTTTGGAGGAAACAATTCTGCCTAACGATCAATTAATAGTTTTTCTTCTTTTACCTACATCTATGCCAGAGGTGACATTGTGTATGTCATTTGCATAAACAGCTGAGAAAATGCAAAATAAAGTGATTAAAAGTAAATTAAGTAAACAGTCCATTCTGGACTCCTGGGTAATTAGGAAACATTGGTTTTGATAGTTATATATTATGCTTGTGCTTTTACTGAATTTAAAAGCCAATTATAATTTGTTCACTACTTGAATTTTTGTTACTTACACATTTGTTTTAAAATATGAGAATAAACATTGTTCAGCACAAACTCCTCAAATATACTTTCAAAGAAAAAAGAAGAAGAGGAAAGGAAGCTCCATGGATTTCTTGAGCTATATATCTGTCTGATTTTCCGTCTACATGCAATTCTTTCCAAACTGCTTACATTGCTGTAGACTTTATCGGAGTATCACAGAACTCTATGTACTTAGGTATTCTATGAACTCTAGGTACTCTTTATTGGAGCACCACAGAATTCCACATGCAATCTGCCAGCAAGGAAACAACTGAAGAAAATTTTATTGGTAGTCAGCTTTTTGAAAGCCTTTTGCAAGTTCTTGAGGCTTCATATCACTCCTGAATCTCCTGTTTTGATTTTCCAATGCTATCTCTGGACTTAAGTGTATGACTAAGTAACTATTAATCACCTAATAAGATTAAATTCAGTAGCAGTTCTATTAAATAGGTAAAACCATTAAATCCTTTGTTTCAATTTGCAAAACTTAAAACCCCAAACAACATAGAAAACCTGAAAAGAATAAAGCTTGCAAAAAGAGGCATTTCTTTTCCAGAATTATTTTAGTTTGGATAGTAAAATAAATCTGACCTTAATGTCGATTATCTGCAGTGCCTGAGCCATCACATTCTTTCCAGAACAGACTGTCTCTATTTCTATCACTTCTTCTCTAGCACTCCTTGTCTTTCAGCAAATCCTAGGACCTTTGATGTGTGAAATCTCTGATAGGTTTAAAGTTAGAACTGCAAAAACATTGATGAAGATCTTCTGAAGTATTCATAAACAAATAATTTTATATAGACTGATGCTCTAGTCTGTATGAAATAGGTCACCTGAAACAGAATTAAAGAGCTGAACAGGAGTTCAACTACAGGCTTTAAATGTCAGCTTTTCTTCAGACTTCCTTAAATGCAAACAGATTGCAGTTTTCAGAGAATAGTTGATTTTGTAGGAAGATAGATGTCTAACATCTTTGGGATAAATAATCTATTTTTTCTCTCTATTCATGATAAAGATAGCTTGTATGAAAAGCTAAGGATATTTGCTTAGCTTTTTCAGATGGCTAAATTTAGGTGATAAAAATCCTAGCCTATATATCTAGTATCACAAATAGATACATACCAGTTGTAAGTGAATAGAGGTGTATAATTTATCTAACCAATAAATCATGCAGTTGTCTAGTTACTGTATAGTGAACATAATGTTTTGCATGAGAAGAAAATCTTTAACATTCCTGTAGTGTGCTTAAGTATATTTTTTCTTAAATCTCTGTGATGACATGAGTTTTAAATCTCATGGCTTCTTTAGTTTGCTCATATTCTGAACACCTATAATTAATATTGACAAGTGATCACAACTAGTATAGAACAAATCACATCTCAAATAAGTACAGTGAAATATGGTACAATACATTGCGAACAAACTGAATAACCACTAAAAATTTGGCAACTAGTAACTTAAATTCTTAACAAAAAAAGCTACAAGCATAAAGACAAAACCAGAAGAGTGAATTCAGAAGTGAATTATTCACTTCGAATTTTCTGCCCATCACTCCCCACAAATAATTTCTTGACAACATTATGGGAAGCAAGCTCAGGTGTTCAGCTTTCTTTTGGTTGTTTGTTGTCTCTCTCACAAATTCTGTTACCAGGCAGCTCTTAGATAACTTTGGGGAGATATCATTGATAGAGTCTCCCTTGTCTGTGCACACCACCAGTAGGTTAGTGGGCTTCCCATACCTGCATTGTATGAAACAGACTGATTAGTGATGCTTCTGCTCTCATCTGCCTTTAGGTGTAGGCAGTAAAGTCTAGAGATACAGCATAGTATTTGCTGAAAGATGAACCAGAGTACCATGCCTGTAACAAAATCAAGAAAGACTCACAAAGATTCTGGAAGAAACTGGTAAACACTGGTATGTCTGGGAAGACCACAAACAAGGAAATAAGGAAAACAGTGACAAATTCTTGATGGGAAAAGACAGCAGTACCTTGTTCTGTGAAGATAAAATAGAAGAAAATGAAGAAAATGAAGAAAAAAACCAAACACATGAGCATTGAAGCAAATTCTCAGAAAGATACTGAAGTTATGTCTACATTACAAAAGCATTACTATTGTCAGTCCTTTATTTTAATTTTCTCAAGGGTGTGTAGCCAGAGAGTAGAGAAGAAAAGGATGTTCTAAACCAAGTATAGCAAAATGATGGTAAAATTATCATCATTTGACTATATTCAATTAAGATTTCTGTTATAAAAGGGGAAAAGAAAGACAGTGGAAGAGTGGATGAAAAAGTAGAATAAGGATGAGGTGGAAGTAAAAAATGATCAGTTAGTAATTACGTAAAAGGTCTTGAAAAAAACATAAATATTAAGTAAGAAATGCATGGTCAACAAGGTTGTAAGGTTAAAAATGCCTTGTGGTCTAAATTCTTTCCTCTCAGTTTCTTAGTATGTAGTGTCCTAAAATAATTGCAAGGAGGATTCAAGTGTAGAGCAGGAAAGCAACATCAAAGTTGGATGTCAACTCAAGGGACATATTAAAATGTTTGCTAAAGAATAGCAAAACTATCATAATGATAGTAAAAAATTAGACTAGGGAAATAAAGCAAGAGAGTAAGAATTAATCTCTTCACTAAATAACTCAAGTAGTCTAAGTGTATTTTTTAGACTATCTGCCTCTTCGGTTTATGTATAAATTTTGTCTGACATTTCCTACACACTGACATACACACTATCGGGTCAAGATGTCAAGAGATAAGCACAAAAGTCTTTGGTAAGGCTGGCAAGGTCTGTCTATTCCCTCCCAAACTACAAAAATTATCCTAAAGGATGAATGCTGCATATCTATGACAAATATACATTAGCAATGGGTCTCTGAAGAATGCTGACTTGTAGGAGCTAAACTCAAAATTGTATTTCCCTTGTTTTAATTTCAAGTCTTTGTGGTCAGAGTCTGGTCCTTCCAAATTATCATAATATGCCTGACTGTTTAGTTTTAAGAGTCTCACAACCATTAAAAGTTGTTTTTCTCTCAGATTGAAGTAATGATTACCTATAGTTAAAATATATGTTAACATTATGAACTCAAAATGCAATCTGAAGCTTGAACAAGAAAAGAAACAAAAAGGAATTTTAACGGTAAAGACAGAATTTGGATTTTAAAAGCTATCTGTGCTTAAAACATGAGCAATTCCCTCTAAGCTAATGCATACGTATAAAAATAATTTATCCCAAATGTTAAATGTCAGTTGGGAGGTTGCCCTTTGCTCCTGGTAAAATAATTTAGGAAGCATAGTGTGTGACGCATCCGGCTATCTCCAAAAGAGTGTCTTCTCCTTTGTATTTTTCATGTCTCATTACAAAACACTGCATTCCTGAGCAAATTTAATACAGTTGAATATGATAAGAATTTTGATTAACACTGTAGCAACCAAAGATCAGGACATAGAAATGAAAATATCCTATTGTATTTTCCCACACAGGTAGCGATCTTCTCAGGCCTGAAAAAAGTTACAATAATGTCTGATCTCACCTCTGAAGTCTAAGAATTTAACAGCCTTATGTTGAAAAGCATATCATATTAGAAAGTTGCCTGATTTGTTGTTTTGATCCACTGGCATTTTGCATCTTCTACAGTGAAAAAAAACAAACAAGCCCAAACAAAGAGCACTATATAAAAAAGAATAAAAAATGTACTGCGCATAGTAAAGTTCTTTCCTATGTGTTAATGTAATAATGAATTTTGACTGAGAAATCAGAAAGACTGACTACAAAGCATTTTTTTTTTTTTTACATGAACATATTGTTCCAGAGTCCAAGGATTCCAGGTGAGAGAAACTGAGAGACAAATAGAGAACTCTCAACTAGTTTCTTAATATAGGAAAATACAGAGGTAGGAAGGGATACAGCAAAGGATACTCTTGATGTTTGGTTATCTTACCAACCCCAAGGACCCTGTGAAGGCAATCAGGAAACCAGCTCCGAGAATCATCATCACAGTGCAAGGCGGCAGGCTTAGTGCCTTAGCAGGCATCCCCACAGAGGCAACATTGACCTGAGTGATATGAGGCTCTGCCTCCTTCGCAACTCATGAGGCTCAGGCTTTTATACTGACAAAAATGCACACTTATTCCAACTCAGTGGACCAGCCTACATCAGAAGTGGACAGCAATATCTAGAAAGGTCTCCAAGGGTCAAGACTTTTCCAGGGAGTTCTAAAGCAGAACTTTCCACGTAGGAACCAAGGCTAGACTTTCCGGGGAGCAGTCAAAGAAGGACTCTCCTGGGAGGATCCAAAGTGGACAAACAGTACTTTTCTACCTTTGTGTGTTTCACCACGGACCATTATCTATTGTTCCTGACACACATATAAAGAAAGTAATGACAATTCCCCTTCTGCAATTGAATGAATGTCATATTTTCCGCCCAAGTCTTCAGCAAGACAGAAATGCGGATCTCTGCTTCTAACGCTTAAAGAAAGTCCAAATATGAAAAGAGAAAAAGTTAAAAAAAAAAAAGAAAAGAAAAGCTACAGCTACTTTAATGATACCTAACCAAAAGTTAGGAAATTCAAAATGAAAACCTTGCTTGAGTTTAGTGAGATAATGATTTAAAACATTTTCTTCTATCCAGTGGAAAATCAAACCTAAAATAAGCCTTCCATTCTATCTGTCATACACACACTTTGTCTTCATACAAGGCATGAATAGTCAGGTAGAAGAAAAACCCAAAGAAATGGTCCTTTAGTCTAATGTCTTGGCCACTGCTTTGGAAAAAAAAAAAAAAAAAAAAAAAAATATCTGTTTTACAAGTACTAAATCCAATATTCTAGCTATACCTTAATCAAGTGGTTTTGAAAGTACTCAGATTGATAGAATAGGAAACTAGTAGAAGCTGGAACAGAATCTGGCTTTCCTTCCTCCTCAAATCATACTGTAATCATGAAATTATAAATGAGATATTTTCCTCCAATAGTTTTGTGAACCTAGACTGAAACTTTTTTTGTGCCATGGTGAATTAGAGAGACATTTTCTTTTTTTTCTTTAATAAGTAAAAGAAGATATTCCACATGAAACCTCTGACAATGTCTGCTTTCTGAGAAAAATATATAATAAAAAATAATGCCTCTATTCATGCAAGTACTTACAGGTACACTTCACTTCAGAAAGTTAGTCCTATTACTTTTAAAAGGGATGAGTTTGAGTATAAACACTGCATTATTTTGAACTCTATTTGAAATTTCTTATTGTATTATACACAATATACTTTGCTACATAATGTACTTTAATTTATAAGGAAATAGCTATTGTTTCCCTCAAAAAAGAGTTAGAAGTTTTCTCCAATGCATTTCAAGCATAATTTTGAAAAGTGCAATATTACTTCTGGAAAATAGATTTCCCTGAGATATTTTTTTTTTTTTTCCCCTAACATGTAAGATGATCATGTCTGTTTATTTCTCTACAAAAAGCAACAAGTTACCATTTCTCTGATGGCAACAGGCTATTAGCAAAACTGTATCATATGCTGAGCAGCATTTTCCGCATCAGGTAGCAGCACATTTAAATTTGTGTCAACATTTCATGTACATCAAAACACTATGACTACTAAAAGTAAGGGAACAAATAAACACTCACACTCATGTAATAACGTAAATTCCCTGGACTATTCAGTTATTCAAATCAATAGATGAAGGCGATGTCTGCCTTGATACTGTTAACAGAACCATTCTTAAAAAAGTATTTTTAAAAAGACGGATACATGAACTACAACTGAACGAATGGCGTTTGACAACTTAACTGGAACTGACACAAAATCCTTAAAAAACCCTAGATCAGAACACTTTGTTAAACAAGATTTCAAAAAAAACTGTGATGCAATAACATGATCATAGATACAAGCCTGGATTAAAAAAAAATGCATTGCTCATGTTAATGTGGGGAAGATGACTGTGTAATCTGTATTATACCAGTTATGTCAGTAAGTAGTAGGAGCTAGCTAAATTCAATGCAATTGTTGAAGTTGTCTAAGAATAGGATTGCATTTATGCAAACTGATATTTTGCTGCTAACCTATTCTAGCCACAAATGGGCAGGTACTCCAAGAGGTTGGATTAATCCAAAATTTAAAAAATAATGAAATTTTTCAGGTATGAGTGTCAGGCTGTGTCATGGGTTCAGCAGTAGCACCCGGTTTTCTCCTTCTTGGTAGTTGGTGCAGCACTGGGTTTTTGACTTGTGGCCTGAGAACAGCACTGATAACACCAATGTTTTTAGTTATGGCTTAGTGATGTTTGGTCTGGC
>JANRGW010026406.1:0-12334 GCA_024733675.1 Psilopsiagon aymara | reverse complement strand
AGAGTGCTGAAGGAAGGTTTGTGGCTGAAGGGTTACACCTACAGGGCATTCAGCTGAAATGTGGTGCTTCCAGTTCTAAGGTAAGAACATAGACTAACTTGAGGCAAATACCAGTGGAAAAACCTTTAATACTTATGTATAAAGACTACATGGAAGCAATTAAAACCATCTATTTTATATGTAATGCAAAGGAAAGTTTAAATGATGGAAGCGCACCATCTTTACCCGCTCAGAAAACCTAAATTGTTTGAGGACTCCTTTTTCATCGAGATGGTCATGGCTGGTCCTCAACTGAGCTCTGCAGGAAAAGGGGAAAGAAAGAAATCAAGAATCACTTTCCATAACAAGACAAGTATTTGCGGAGTACCCGGGGCCAGGAGAGGTCCAGGGATGGAGCAGTGAAACTCTGCTCAATAGGACAGGATGATTGCTATGTCTGTAATGTTAATTAAGCTGGAGCCCTAAAGACTGCCAGCGGGTATGAACTATAAACGACTCTCAAAGACCATCATCACCTTTTGTATATCTACCGAAAACTTTCTGGAAAATAATGTAAGCAATGTGTAGCGTCATGAGTACATAGGTATGCCCAGTGACTATACAAGGATGGCCTGTGTGGCGATACGGGGACGCACGTTAGGAGGAGCTATCCCCCGTGCCTCCCGGCGCTGCATTAAGAATACGTGCTTGTCAACTGGAAAACTTTGTCTTCGAGTTTGTTCCTGGAGTTTTCTCTGAATCAAGACCCGCAGCCACGGCCCGGTAGGAGAGGCCACCGCGGAGACACAGCCTAGAGCCCACCCTGCTCGACTCACAGCAGCAGCCCGCACCACGAGTGGAACCGCTGTTGCACTCGACGCTCGGAGCTGCCCGTCGAGAACAGCCCCGCTCCCTGCAGCGGCCTCGTGCCTCCCCGGCCCTTCCTGCGGCTGGAGCACCAACTGAAGCTTCCCCACCGCTATCTTCGTCGCAGCTCGGTCCGGGGGCCACGGGAGCGTGCACATCGGCTTGCGCTGCGCGGCACAAGGACAAAGCGGGGCCCTGCGGGCTGAGGAGCGGGCTCTGCCCATCAGGAGCTGACCCTGGCGCTCCTGGGAGATGGGCGGCCCCGGCAGGCCCAGGTGCGGTGGGGAGGTGCCAGCCGTGGTGGCAGCGGGGGCCCAGCCGGCACTTGGACCTGAGGCCCCAGGGCAAGGAAGTCCTCCGAGAGTTGATGTAGGGAGGGCCAGCGGCAGCCTGGCTGCGCTCTCTCACGTTGCACAGCAGGGAAAGGGCTTCAGGCCCTTTCCACCTCACCTAAGGGACACGATCACCAGCCCTTCCTAACAAACGCTTTTGCAGTTGTCCTGAGGTATGCGTGAGATTACGTATGTAGACGTGCAGTGCAGTCACTTCAATCATTACTAGAAACGCTGCCGTCGAGAAGGAGCATGACATTTTCAAGTGCTGCAGCAGAGACTGACTCTCCCTCCCACCCCTTTCATTGCTGCAGCTTGATTTATTTGCTGACTCTCAGCGTTGTGAACAACTGGTTTCTTGGATACTCTAGCACAAAGCAGGCACTTTATGGGTGCACAGATATAGCCAGATCCATCAGACATGAGAAGCAGGAGTCCTTGAGAAGAATTAAGCTGCAGCACCCACTTTCTTCCAAACCAGGAGTGCAACACTTCACCGAGTGATGTGCAAGGCAAGGAAGAGCAGGGGCTGCAGAAAATAACAGGAGTGAGAGCCCAAACCCACAACAAACAGTTTATCACACAGCTGCACTTCAGCAGCACCCTGAGGAAGCAGCAGAGGTTATGTGGCCAGTCTCGTGCCCGTAACTCAGGAGCTAAGATACCCGGGGACTGTGCCCATGCCACTGCCAAGAGCACCAGCAGACCTACAACTGCAGGTCTTTCCTTTCGCCTAGAGGAAGATAATCAGCTCTCACTCTCTCATTAGTGCCCTTGTCCACAAAAGAGTAATCTCCAGGGCTCTCAAATCCTAGGCAGAATCCTGCTGGCGGGAAAAAAAGTAGGTCATTTTCACAACAGCTTTTCAAAACAACCAAAGCCCTATAGCCTTCTAACTATATACATCAAAAAAAATATATATAAAATTTTACATATATATATTTTTTATTTTTAGATACGTTAAAACCCCCATGGTTTTAATTACTGAGGTATCCAAGGATTTGCTGTCTCTGAGCCTTTGTCCCCTGTCTCTGTCAAACCTCATGAGGCTGCATGTGAAATCACACTGCACTAAGAAAACAAATGATTAAAGCAGAGCAAGGGAGTGAAGTGATTAGGTTATTCTGCATGGCCTTGAGCAAGTAATATTTGGCTCTCAGGCCCTAATCTTATGGTGAGCCTGGGGCAGATGAAACGCTTTAACACTCACAGCACACTTAGTTTTTTCTCATCTGAAAAATGGGGATAAGAAGACACACCTCTGAGAAGCTTCTTAATCATTAATCTGCAATAAATGTTTGGAAATACGAAGTTTAAAAATTATTAAGTACCAAGTCAAATTAACATTTTGCAATGCCATCAGACTCAGTAAGACCAACAACAGAAGCACCCACTGTATTCAGCTCACAGCTGTCACTGGAAAAATCTCAACACTAAGAAGCTGCAAAAGTCTCTTCCCCTCCTAACAACCAGCTGCAACTACACACATAATACAAAAGATCAGTGACTAAATGAATTAGTTTTGAACTGCATCCTCTATCTTGTTAAATGCAGGAAGCCAACACAAAGCAGTTTTCAAAGGGACTAATGAAGGAGAAAAACAAGCTCCAGGATCTCAGTCTTTGAATTGCCCAGCCTTCAGACAAGAGCTACCAGTTCTACAAATAACAGTCAGCTGTCACGACTTAGATCCTTTAAAATGAAAGACTTGTTTTTCATTAGGACCATGACAATGTCCCTGTTCCAAGAGTATTTATTCTGTGTATTCAGGATGAGACTCTTTGTTGCCAGCCTGCTTTTTAAAGTCAGTGCAAGTCCCTATTAGCCTTACCAGAGTTGTCACTTCTTGTACTAGTTTTCCACTTCAGTGCACACATGTACAGTGTATCTCATAACATCACAAGCATTTTATTTGCACAAGACAGCTGCATTGCAATCAGTGCACTTTTCCTCATTAGAAGTAAACATGATTTGAAAACATGCTAGAAATGTACAAGTGGATTCTCAGCACCCTCTCGTGGGTTTCAGCTGTACCAACCACCAAATACTAGTAAAACTTAAATTACAATTCAGAGCTACAGAAAAGTTATTTTTGCAGTGAAACTACAATAGGGAAGCAAATGTGAATGGCAAAACATGGTGGTTTATGTTATTTTAATACCTGAATAAAGCCTGCATCTTTAGTGCAAGCATCTCTTGTGCCACATAAAAAAATCTGCCAGCAGCACACTGGCTCTCAGGCAATATATGAACTGTAATACTGTTGGTTCAGTGGTGACAGAGGATCCTGTTTCTATTAAAACATGTGCTATGCCTGTAGGCCCAGTCAGGATCAAAACTGCTGCCATTTGAAAAAAACCAAAATAACAGCCTGTGGTGGCTACAACGGGTAAGTTCCTTCCAAGAGAAAACAGGACTCTGGCTCTGCTTGTTAAGATCCCAGTAGCCAGAAGCTCCTCCAAGTCAGCACATCATTGCAATGCTTTTGTCAGGTCTGGGAATAAACAGGAAGCTGAATGCTTCTACTGGGCAGATGTGCTTTTCTGATCAAGTGACTTTCCTTCCCCATGCATGTGCTGGCAGTAAAATGCCCTGTGGAAGAGGACAGAGATAGAAGTACTTGTTCTGGTTTGGTTTTGCACGCATGTATCTGGAATGGCTATTATCTCCCTACAAGCAGCTGTTTTCCACACAATTTATGGATCACAGTAGGGTTTTAAGTCTGTGAAGAATTTACAGTAGCCAAGATTTGCTATATACACTAAATACTCCTCATCACACATGGACTAATCTTTCCCCAGGTAACCCAGATTTTTATCAACACAGCTACAGTTTTTTATGTACCAGAATTTAATTAGTGTGATCTTTGTGAAAACATTCAACCCATACATATGGGTAAAGGTTTCTTCCAACAAAACGTCTTCCAGCATGTTTTAACCAAATACTCCAAGCAGTTTCAGTGCCTGTTAAAATGCCAGAGTATAACCAGCAAGTAATGTTGATCACACAGTGAATTAAAACACACACAAGGTTTCTTTAGCACATCTATCGGATTTTGCTCCTGAGAGGAGCCCACGGGTGCTAAAATACACTCAGTGTTACAGCTTTCCAGCCTGTTTTTTTTGAACAGCCGTGCAACTTCCACTCTAGGTATATTGAAATTTAAGATGGTTTTCCTCACATGCAGGTAGTATGATCCTTATTAATTGCCACAGTTCAGTTCTGGAAGCATAGTTCTGCAGCTATGCCAGCTACTACATTTAGCTTATGCCCTTCATTTGCATTACACCCCTCTCTTAGAATCTCAGTCTCAAGTCTCACAATACCAAGACTGTTTAAAAAGGATACCTCTCCATTACCACATGTAGTTTCTACTGCAGAACCCACACATCTTCAACACACAAAACACTGATAACAAAATACACGAGTTCGCATCAATTCAGGATTCTTCTCCTTGGCATTTTAGCAAATTAACTGTTTTATTTTTAACTAGGAAGCACAATTCAGGCCCATATATACAGAGTAATCTTTAAGAAAGTTAACAGTAGATGTAAAAATACTGTAAATTCAGTTGTGGTTTTGTTCTTTTATTTTTCAATTATATTGATGTCTACTAGTTATGTACTACCTTTGGAACACTGAATGCTTCTGTTAGGTCCAGAATCATTTGTGCAGTCATATGCAAAGCACCTTCAGAAGCTATTCCTGAAAAATAGCTTCTGAATACTGCAGAACAAGAACAGCAGCTCATGCTTTCTGTGTCAGACCATGACCAAACACAGGAGAGAGCACCTGTGGTTTTTCTGCTGTGTTACCTCTTCCAGAAGAGAATTTATACAGTGCAAGCCTTACAACATTCACACTTACACAATTGTCTCTGTGACTTTTTAAAAAAAAATAAATATAAATTAAGTTAAAAAGCCTTTTCCCTTTAAAAGGCTTGCCCACATTACTGCTCCCTTTACCACCGCACAGCTTCTGTTCCCAATGTATAACAAACAGATCTGTGCCACCATACTTTCTGTGGATTAGGTGCAGGGTAGCAAAATAAGAAACAATTGTTTAAGGAACAGTAACCTATGCATTCCAGCAAAGTTTGCAAGAAACAGGAGTCTGATGTTAAGCATCTTAAAAGTACAGTTTTGAAAAGTGAAATCCACAGGAGCTGCAGGGCTGCTGTTCCAGTGAAAAACATTAGTCATGTATTTCCTTGCTTCCTTACATCTATTAAGTGTGAAGATCTTCATCAGAAAAACAGTTCTGAGAGACTCAGGAATATTTCAGAGGGCTTCCAGGTCTATAAATGTGATCACACGCTCAGGAGGAGAAAGAGGAAAAATTCCTACTCAGCAGGATTATATATCATGGTGACCAGGAAAGCAAAGCAGAATAAGCTCCTGCTCCCTCATGCCTTCTTTATGGCATTCCTCTCACTCTGTTGAAGCTGCTGCTCATAGGAAACAGGAGTAGCTTTGGTAAGCAGACCTATGCCTGTGGCTGGCTGACATAATTTAGGACAGCCAATACAATGATTTCTTACTTCTCTTAATAGGTCACACATACAAAACAGATCCATCACATGATTAGCTAAAGCAGAATTAACTGCACACACATCGTCACACATTACAACTTCCCTCAACATGACTTGGAATACAACTAAGTAAAACTAAGCTACAGACATGTGCTACTGCAGAACAACATACAACTCAGCTAAACTAGCAGGAATTATTTAGACCTCCAGTGGAATGAGCAGAAGTCCACATTTTTGACCAGATAATGTACATTAGGTATCTCCTTAAGATTTGTAAGTTTTTGTACACTATGGCTTTTTGTTTCTGGCAAGACTACCATCAGTTTGCCAATTCCAATTAACCTGAATTTGTACATTTTTTAATTTCTAGTTACACCTTTCCTGACTTTGGTCACTGTTTGGCAAATGCCTCTTCAGAAATGCAGTATCTCAGACTCCAGCAGAACATCAGTGCATCACACTTTAATTCACTGACCATTTCAGTTTAATACTAGCCATAACTGACACAAGTCTGCGAGCAGCTAAACTGTTTCCTCCTCCCTATTAAGTGCACTAACACACATTTGTAGCATGACCCGGGATTTCTCTGTGTGCACTCTGAAGATTATTTCCCATTTTACAGTGACAAGAGCAAAGCCTAGAAATAGATGTGTTTAACTCACTTTAATGTCAGTGTAAGGTTCAGTGTTCTCATCCACTGATACGCCATGCAATAATCAGGAAGGCAACTCTTTTGTAGCTCCGTAACATTACTCAAAACCCCAAAATACCAGTTTCACACTGAAGCATATGTAAACATGTGTATGTATGTATGTAAACCCTGTCAGGAATTCCTGTCAGGAATACTTGTCCTTATGAAAAAGTTCCTTTCTACTTCCCCAGCTATCTACCTTGCAAACAAACCCAAAAAAGGTTTAAAGTGTATTTCAGAACAATCAGTTTGCTCTCTGAGCACAACAAATAAAATCCCTCTGCCATACAAAAAATTCCATGCAAGTTTATTACAATTTGGGAACATGAATAAAAAGAAAGTAATTCAAATTTTAAGCTACAATAGTTTAAAATCCATGGCAATCTCTCCTGTCTTTGTGTTGAAATTTATAGTATACATGACAGCACTAGGAAGGTCTGACAGAGTTTCTGATTCAATAACAGAACTGAAGAAATAGACAGCTTGCTTGCAGTGGGGATTCCACTCACAGTTTCCCTACAGGAGAGAGACACAAGTCAAAGCAATCAAAACCTGTGATATTATTACTAGACAGTAATATGCAGCAAGCAGTAATATGCAGTAAGCATTCTCGTTCCCAGTCCACTATGCAATGATCAGATAGTGATCACTTCCATTGCCATCCATTCCATTATATGAACACATAACTTAAAATATGCAGAGTGAAGTTGTAGAATTAAAAACAGATCTGGTCAAAGAATAGTTAGATAGAATACTAAAAATACTTACTCTCTCAAAAATTCTTCTTTTGTTAAACAGAAATATGAATAAATTCTACTTTGAGCTAGTTACCACATTTAAGTTCTGAATGTGGCTCCAAACTGTGAGAGCATTTGGATTCAATAAAGACTCTTCCATTTCAAGGTACATCTGCTTCCCCTAAATATATGACCAAGTAGTCTCAGAAGTTCTGTCTACACTGTATTCAAACAGCATAACAAAGAGTACTACACAAACCAAGCATGGCCAACAGAGACCTATTTTTCAGCATGGTAATCCTATGGACACTGGCATAATGAAATAGATTGAAGAATTACCTTTTCATTTGAAATCTGCACCAGTCCTGTACTAACAGAGATATCAGCAGCAAGGTAATATTCCATCCACAGAACTGCTCCATGGCTCTTTCCTTTCCTGGGGAAAGGCAGAGGATCAAAACCTGTTAATTTATACTGACAGCTTAAATGCTGCACCCATTCCTCACATAGTTAGGTGAGAGCTGTGACAGCATGACTAACTAGTTTCCTTGAAAAAAATTTCAACAGTTGAATGACTTCTTCAATGGGCAGCAACTTTAAAAGTGTTTGCAGATATAAAATCTAAAAAAGGCACATGGTAAATATAACTAAATCTGCTCAAAATCACATTCCTTAAACATGCATTTGATAACATGGCATAAATTATATGGCATATTTGGAGAATACTTCCTTTAGAGACCACAGCATGGTCTGAATTCTGAGGAAGTATTTACCACAGACATTATCTCACTTCAAGTGTCTGCTCCACAAGGAGCAAAGGTCATGCTACTTTGTTGCCTGTAACTATCAGCGCAGAGGCACAGACCTGTAGATGGTTCCAGGTTTTGTGAAACTTTAAAATTTTGCTTCACAAAGAGAAATGCGTAATTACTGCAGTGTTTGAGTTACATAAGCTATACATAGTTAAAAATACTTTTCCCCTGGTTTTTAGTTCTTAACAGCATTTCAAGTTTAAACAGAATATACTGAAAAATGTCTCAGAAGACATATGACAAATATGAAGATTGTCAGAATCATAGCTAAAAGGAAGAACAATGTACACTTTAAAACTATTAAACAGAATGATTTTGAAAGCTAAATAGGAGCTTTTTCTGCAAGAACTCAGCAGCAGGGAACAAACAGAAATATTAAAACCATCCAAAAAATAGTTTATTTTCTTAAACTATAAATTAATCTATTTAAGTTTTAAATGATGGCAACATCTAGAAAAAATGTTATTTTTGAAATACAACAATATTATCTACGAAATTAACCTTATTATATAATATAGCCTATTGCGAACCAACGCAGGAAATCCATGTCAGAGTAGCTTCCAGAACTGTAGGTCACATTATTAAAATTGTTGTCACACTGACAACTATGTTCCTGCTAGTTAACTGTAATATACTAAGAGCTTGAATACACGGTAAAAAAATAGATGATGACAAGAATAGTATCTGCAGTGAGAAAACTCACCGTAAAAGATTTACAGAACCCTTTGTGCTGAGACAGTGTTGTGGTACGGTCTTTCTGAAGTCAAATGTCAAAACTTCTTGGGGGTCAGAGAGTGACTTGCAAGGATATTCCCACAAAGGGTGAGGTTCTGCTTCCTTGGATTCCCTAAAATTCAGAGAATTCTGAAGAAAGAAAGTAACAAAACTATCTGAAACAAAAAAAACAATCCAAAGGCAAACAGTCCTTGTTTTCAAGTTGATTATGTGTCCAGAACCCAGAGTATTTAAGCAATAAAGCTGCCAGAGGACAGGACTGCACTTCTTAGGCGCAAGGGAAAGCATGTACTACATGCATGAGCTAATTGCTATGACTACAGACTCCAGTTGCAAAACAGAAACAGGCACTTTCAAAACACAAAGCATTTAACTTTTCTTCTCCCTTGGGAAGAATTTGACCCTAGCACTGCCTGTACTCCTCCACAATGCTTAGTCATCTAAATGGCTAATTCAAACATGGATACCAACAATACAGCTCTAGAGACTGACACAAATAAATCTCACTTTCCATATCTATTAATAAAGTCAAAAAGCCTTTTTCTCTTCCAAAAGTACCTTCAAGGGCAGGTAGGGGCAGCAGGATCCATCTATGAGCAACTCCCAGGTAATTTAATTTCAAGCTCAGAATAAAATTTTGAAGTTTTTTTCTTTTTGACTGAAGTATTTTCAAAACAGTGCAAGGTACTGAAGAGCTTGACAACTAAGAAACATTCTGCCTCAAAACCTATGCCACAGAAGTTACTCGTTTGCAAGAACTAAATAGCCACTATATGAGAAACTAATCCAATGGTGCTCTGCCCAACATCCAAGTTTTTCAACACTCACTAAATACTGTTTTAAGTAAGTTGAGTTTTGTACTGTTTTACTGAGAATTGCACTGAAACTGTTTTGTTTTCTTACATTAATCATATCATCCATAGTCTGGACATCAAAACCTTCACAGGTGCCACACGGACTCCGGATCCTCCACAAGTCCTAAAAAAGAAATCATGATTTTGTTTTGCTTTATTAAAGGAAATAGGAAATCTCAAGATAATTTGAGCTGTAGGTAAGACATTTGATAACAAGCCAGATAAAGACTACTATCCTACACATTCCTAAACCATTAGGACTACGCAAAAAATCAGAAGATAGTAAAATTCTTGGAAAATATTTTTCAAGTCACATAATTTTTTAGCCAGTTTTCAATACTTCCAAAGAATCTGTCACATTTCCTACCATCTCTATGTACAGTTTACTTTACAGTAGGTATGGATTTGCTAAGATTAAACCCTTACAGCCCCACCCTCATCCCCCCCCCACCCCGCCGCTTCTCTGACCCAGCACAGCTAAGTGCTCCCAGTTGCATGAAACATCCTACAGCCCATTCGTCTACCATAATTTCCTTTAGCACTCCAAAGATTAGTAAACTCGTTTTAGGCACTTCATGCCATGCCTCTCCTTGACTTTAAGCAACCCACTGGCCATACAAGGATTCAGTTCAGATTCAACTTCTGCCTTTTCCTATACTGCATTAATGGCCTCCTAATAGAACACAAACATTCACTAGCTGTGGACATACAAATTTTATTCCCTGTTCATTGTTGCACTTAGCAACCACAAATATTCCTGCAGTACAAGACAGCAGCAGGACCACTATAAATTTACATAAATACTGTTCTAATTTATGCCTGAATGCAGCATGAACTAGTGACTATACAGAATCTCAGATGGGTATACCTGATAGAACTATCAGATAGGTAGCACCCTGCTCTGAAAATGCAACTGCGGACTAAGTAAGTTTGTAACTGAAGTAGTTTCCTCAAATTCTTTCTCCTGAATCTAGCCTTTGCCAATTGCTTAACTGTGATGACATACCCCTATTCTGACAAGACAGCACAGCCTAAAGAACCACTTCTGCGGAACACCTTACAACACCATGTCTGTCCCTTCTGCCTAACTAAAATCTGTTAAACGAAGAGGTTATTTAAAAACCCCACAGATTCTAGCCTTCAGGTCCAGATTCACTACTGAACAAAGAGGAAAATACAAAATTAAACTAATAGCTTTTGGAATAGCTTAATGGAGTGTAACATAAGTCAAATGTTCTACCAAAACAGCTATGTGGAATCATCTCTGAACATAAACCCTGTACATAAAAAGTGTAAAATAGGAGGCATGAATGTTACTCTACATTCTGCTACTAGACTGCAGAATAATTTTCAGTCATCACTCTGCATGCTTCAGTTTCCTCAACCAGAACATGAAGAGACTAATGCTTACTTCCCTACAAAATGCTTTGAATTCTAGGGACGTAAAACTTCTACATATTACTTCAATCTGATTACTGAAGATTAGTCTTAAGCATCTGCTTCCTATTACCAGGTTCAGATTGATTTTATTTATGCACCATATATTTAAACTCTTTGCATCCTTGCAGAAAACTGAAAGGTATGTAAAAATATGCAGTGTATTTGACTAGTCTCAGAGGGAAAAAGAACAAACATATTTTCACAAACCAAAGGCAAAAGTAAAATTGCATAAATCAAAGACAGAAGTAAAATAACAAGGTTAAAGAGCATTCAAGCAAGGAAACTGGTAGGGAGAGAAGGCTCAGACACAAAACTACACAGCTTGGTAAGCCAAAAAGAAGGAAGAAAAGACAGAAAAGACTTACCAATTTTAACAGATAAACTGAAGGTTATGTTTATGTGAAAACTCATTAGATAATAGGAATTTTTTTTTTTTTTTACAGATATGGGTATTTTAATTACACAATTTCAGACTAAAGAGCTCCCACACTTTAGGTACTGGAAAAAAAGTCTGCATATTAATTACAAAAGTACTTATTTTAAAACATTCATCCCTTTCATTTAAAATGGTAATATTAATTGAGGTAATTTTCTGACAAGAGATGGCTGAAATAGAAGAACTCATCTTCAGGATGTCAAATATTCTTTTTCAGGTGGCAAGTGCAAAACATATTGGACAGTATTAAGGTGAGATAAATTTGTCTTTAAAAAACCCTGGAAGGATACTCAATTTTAAGTGGATTTGTATAAATATTAAACAGATAGTTCTGAACAATCTCACCTGAAACTCTACAATCATCATGTGCAAAGAAGCAGACTGAGGTAGGATAGTGACGTCGCTGGTAAGGTGACTGGTCACAGCTGTTCTGGCATACCAGAAATACAGGTTATGCCACGGCAACAAACTTGTAGTAAAAAACGGCTCTCCCACAAGAACAGAAATCTTGGCATAGAAAGGAGGAGATAAAAAGCGTTATAATAAGGAACAACAGCTCAATAACACAGGCTGTATATATCTTCAATAGCCGACAATGCAACATAGCCAGTGAAGTCATCTAGATAAAAACTTTCACTGTCCTATAAGGATTTAATTACGGCATACTGCATATACTGCACAACAAACATCTTTTTGTGGGTTTAGTTTGCAAATTAAATGATGAATTTTTGTGAAACACACTTTCAGAGAAAATACTGCAGGTTTAGGTTGGAAGGCTTTGCAATGACAGCCAAAGAATTTTGAAATTTTTAACTTAAAGATGTTAGGTACTGTCGTGGTTTAAGCCATAAATCAGCCACGCAGTTTGTTCACTCACTTCCCCCTTTTTCTTCCCGCTGCTCCTGGAGGGATGGGAAGGA
>JANRGW010026405.1:30508-50311 GCA_024733675.1 Psilopsiagon aymara | reverse complement strand
GTGGGAGGTGTCCCTGCCCATGGCAGGGGGGTTGGAACTGGATGATCTTAAGGTCCTTTCCAACCCTAACTATTCTAAGATTCTATGACTCTATAGTTCTATCTTAAACAATCAAAATGTTCATTCCACACTCACTCCTTCCTAAAATATTTATTGGGGATGTGTGTTCTCCACAGACTTGCAGACCAGATTTTCACCTACCTGGCAATTTAGAAATCAGACTACGAAGATCCCAATCCAGAATCTATTTACAGTTGCAGAAAGTATTTATCAGTAGGAAGACCAGAAGGAAAGCATATACTCTTAGTTCTTTTCTTTGATGAAGTTTTTTTTCCCCTTAGCATACAGTAAAATCAGAGGGTTTTGTGTGGGATCAGTGGAGTTGGTGAAGATAGCCTCTACTTAGAAAACCAGAGGTGAAGAAAAGAGATAGGAAGAAGATACAACCAATAGTTTAATTGATCTTTTTGCCATTTAAAGATTTAATATTTGCTTTTAGTCAGCAAATATTTATAATATGGGTCTCCAAAAACTGATGAGAGAATTATTCTAGCAGTAGCAGCCCCAGCAATGAATGGGATCTTACTTATCTTCTGAGTACTGGGTTCTTCCTCTCACATGATCAGATGTCACCACTCCTACCCAGGGAAGAAAATACTCTTTAAGCACATTCCTGGTTTATAACAGAGGGGAAATGCCTGCTGCTTCACAGGCGAGCTCTTTCCAGGTAGTCACCTCCTTTTTCAAGAACCTGGCATTTTATTTTCAGAAGAGGACTAATATCTGGGACATGGTTTCCAGAGCCATATTCCACCTGAAAGGCAGGTACTGAATATGCAATGGTATGCACTGTTACTGTGATTATCTTGTGTGAAACTGTTGCTCTTGGACACCTTTCCTATATCTTTTATCATCTGTTATTCATTTAGTCAGCTGTTGAAGTACTGCATGGCTTAAGGCACAGACCATTTTAGAAAGTTAACTAGTGGTGATGCTTAGGCCGATTCATCTCTATTTAGTCTGATTGCAAAGTCCTGGCCTGCACTGAATAATGTGCTCAACAGTTCAAACACAAGATTATTATAAGTTTAGTATGCTTTCTTGACCTAAACAAGGTGTGAAAGACTCTGCCACAGTAACTTTCTGACAGTGTCATTGATAACCAAAAAATGGAAAGTAATTGAAATGAGAAAAAAGTCAATGGGATGTTTTATTTTCTCAGTAGGAAAGATAAAATTACTGTTCCTTTGCTTATTTTGAAAAGTGTCATCTGGACTTCAGTTATAACTATCCAGGCATGTTTTAAAATAGAAGTTACTTGATATTAAGATAATCAGGAGAGAAGATAGATGAATAAAATCAAGCTTTAGGCTACAGTTTAAAATTGGAGAGAAACGCCTTGAAGATACAAGCTAAATTCAATGAAATTGTTGAGACTGAAAAGGACTATGTAAATTACAGACACTCTTAGTAATTCAGAGTCACCACTATTACTGGATTAAAATGAAAACCTGAACCAAGTTGTGATGAAACAATGTAGTGTTCCAAATAGTATTTAGTGCTTTTCTCAAAGTTTTATCTTAAGAGATTGATTAAGGCCTCATACTCAGTCATGATGAAACAGATATACCGGTAGAGAAAAGATTTGTCTATTTTTTGGTGTTTTGCTTTGTTTTCCTACTTGCTTAGTTATTTCTTCTGGGACAAATCCAGCCTCCAGCCAAATTTAGAAGGCAACATACCTTTCAGAACCACATTACCCCTTGCTTTCACAGAAGAATGTCACTAAGTCAGTCCTGCAAACTCCATCCACACAGGAAATGGGACAACTCTGATGAAAGTGTCATGAGAAGAACAGGTGCATTTTCTGTGGTTTTGGGAGGAGAGCAAGACCTCTGCCTGATATGCTTAAAGAGCACACATAACCTTAGGTTGACCTTGTCTGTTAGTATGAATCACTGACTGCCATGCACGGACCCAGATTTTTGAGTTATTGGCAAGAAACAATGAGTGGCAAAAAGCAATAGTATTTTGCTTCTCTTTTTCCTGTAAACCATACAATTTTCATGTAAACCACACTTTTGAAGAAGCACAATTTTAAAGGAAAAGTGCATGCAGAGGATACGAACACATTTTCCTGTATATTATAAATTCTTTTGGCTAAGCGACTCTCTTGAGCTGCATTTAGACAATTATCCCCCCACTGCTTATTGATGTTTAATTCGTAATGCTTCCAGTATATTTTTCAATAAAACTTTGGCAATCATGATAATAAATTTCATATTTTTTCTGTGTCTATGGAAGAGAGACCCCTAAAGAGCAGACTGAGGATTATGGACTCATTACTCAATCAATAAAAAGACACCTGGATGTTATGTCCACAAAGTAATTTCAACTAATGTTAAGGGAATGAAAAATTAAACCTCTCATTTGTAGTCTTCTGCTTTGATGGCACAGCAGAAATGCTGCATTATCTCCACTGGTAGGAGAATCAGGAAAACTTGTTTAAAATAAGCAGAAACTCCAAACTCACTAATACAGTGCTTCTTTATTTGTCATTAAAAATCAAAAGAAAAATCCAAAAGTATTCATGACTGACATGGGTCAGACCAATAGAAGTATTTTTTCAATACATAGTACATGTAAAATATGGGCATGTTTTCCATAGAGCTATCTTTGAAGAAACAAATCTTTTTCAGAGTCTAAAAATACACCAAGAGTGCCAATCAGAGAATGAAAGATCTTATCATTTCAATAGAGTTAAAAAAAAGAAGATCGGAAAAACAATAGGGAGTTGTGTATAGCAAACACCTTGGAAACAATTCCGTGTACTTTTTCTCTTCTTAGACTTCCTCTCAGGCCATTTTTTGCCTCTAGTTCATTCCACAGCATCTTTTCCCTCCATCTAAAAGAGGGATAGCGGTGCTCTCCCATTCCGTGCTCAGCAGACCCTGAATGGAGCAGTTCTTGGGCAAAACCCATCTAAGCCATTTTAGCTTGAATTTGTTTGCTAGCTGACTTCATGTTGCAAACAGCCAAGGATTTGAACTAAATCAGGTTCATATCTGCAATTCACCAATTCATAATGAAAAACCAGTTGCTTTGTCAAAAGCTTTCTCAAAAGAAGCAAAATACAGAAAAATGTTCCCTTCTGATAGTGTTAGATAATTCTGTGTCTGAACACAGAAACTATTGCACAAGTAGGTAAACAAAGGCTTTCTTTCTCAAGTGGGGATAAGAGCGAGAAAGAAGAGTGTGAAAGCAACAAAATGAAAATTCAGAATTCTGTGCAGATTTATTTTGTACAAAAGCTTGTATTACAGAAGACTCAAAGGAATGTAGACTAAACCAATATTAATAACAGCAAAAAAAGAAATCTGAAATGCACTCTGCCAAGTTGCAAGCCAAACTTGTTTCCACTGACATATCTCTCCAAGTCTGAGGTTATATTTAAATTACAGGTAAATTTAATTTACAGGCACAGTAAAGACTCTGTTAGACCTTTAACCAGGGAAGTGATTGTAAATGCTGTTCTAATTTATTCATAGGCACTGATGCTGATTAAGTAATAGCAGAGGTTGTCTTCAAGTTTATGGAGCTATAATCGGCTCCCTTGTGTTCAATAAATGCCACAGCTACAGTGTGTGGTGTTAATTTCATACTACAGTGGGAAATGGTGATTGTTGCCAAATATAATCGTAAGTCACAGGCAATTTGGATTATTACAATCACGTATGGTGCATGGAGAAAAGTCTTTGTCCATAATCACTTTTTAAAGTCACTCCCAGACATTTGGAAATCATGAGTCTTCCACCTCTGCTACAATACACTGTATCTCCTGTTCTTAACCCGCAAGGGCTCCAGGGGTAACATTAAATATTTAAAATTGCTATTCCAAAACTAATGTAATGCTTTTTCTTGGGTTTTTTTTGCACTTGTCAGGAGCAGGAATTCTCATTAGGTACATTGTTGCTGGTAACAAATACAGAGATAGTTCCCATTGGTGGCAGAGGCTCACACTGAGTTGGTGGTGTCTGAAATTCCAAAAAAAACCACCCCGCTTAAAGGAGAAATATGCTTGTGATCTCTTCAATCTTATGTTCATTGTCTGATGCCAGGCAGACTGTTCTCCTGGTGAGGCTTAATGCTGATGTGATATTAATTGTGGTGTTACAGAAAGACTGTTAATGGACAAAGTCTTTCAAAATCAGTCAATACAGAAACTTTCATGCTGCCTTGGAAGGCTATTTAGGTAGAAATTAAACACTAAACCAGAAGATTTCACTTAGTCACCTCTGAATAACTGTTCCAGCAAAACCCACCAGCATAAGCAGGGAGTTATTTTTTTCTGGAACAACTTCAAGCCTGAACCTAAAGAGTATCTGTGAGGCACGCTCTGGAAATGGCAGGTGGAAAGTGCTGAACACTGCCACAGGCCAGCTCCAGTGGGAGAACCCTTTTCAGAAGTTTCCTTATTGGACTTCAGTATCAGTAAAATTACCTTCATCAGGTTGTCACCATGACCAAAGTGTGTTAGACTAAGTGTGCAAAGCAACACTGGGAAGGTAATTAGCTTCTAGTCACATAACTTTGCAACTCCCTGACCCTGTCTGCCTCGCAGAGCAGTACCCTAATTCCTCTTTCTCTTAATCTGCTTTAATAGATAATGGCTTCCCCAGAGAAGTACTGAAAGATGGGCTACTTACAATATTGACACTGGGCCAGGCATTGCTGTTAAGAGGAAAATGGAAGGGAAAATTGCAGTGAAAACCACAGAGATTTCTTTATCTTTGTATCTCAGCTGCTTGCCATTGCAATGCTTGGACATTGCAAATGGCCTAGTAGACATTTTCTCATATCAGCAAGTTTTTCAAATACATTGTCTTTTCCCCTGTATAACTCTAACCACTAGACAGGTTTTTCTACTCCCTCAGGATGTACCCAAGTAAAATTATCTCGTAGCAGAACTCTCCAAAGGTGAGGGTCAGCAGTTATCCAGGAATAGCATAACTTCATGCACAACTCCATCAAACGGAGAGATTTCCTTCCTCTACATAGAATTAACAGATATATTTAATAAAGCATACGCATAGAAAATAAACCATAATTCAGCCAGTGGGTTTGCAAGTTTCACGGGTGAAAAGCAATTGAGAGAATGAAAAATCAATTGCAATGAAAGTTTATCACTTCTAGTATTATTAGTGATTTTCCAGAGTGTTTCAGAAAGATCTCATTTAACATTTCTGAAGACAGATTTCAACTTACAAGACAGAATAGTTAGCTTTCTAAAGATATTTGATATTTCACTATATAAAGAAAATATATGTCAGAGAGAAACCATTAAAGACACTAAGTTTATTTCAACCAACCCTGGTAGGTTGTTTTTAAGAAATAAACACAACAGCCCTGATGAAATCATCCTTTGGTTCCCACCCCTTTCAGATCTTTGCATTTGCTTGTCAACTAACGCTTCTAGAAAAGCATAACTATGTCATCCAAGCACCACCTGGGAGGATTCAGAATAGCTCAATAGATGTCTTTCTCAAAACTATTTATTGAGCAGTAGGGAAAGGCTTCTAAATACTGTTCAGAAAGATTGTGTTTGAAATGAAGGACACATGATGGAAGCCAAAAGAAAGACAAAGTTTAAGTAAAACAAATGAAGAACAAAACACTGAAGATGTCATGGACCAAAATTACTTATTAAAGAACAAAACAGATATTTATTTTTTTTAAAATGAAAGGAACAACCTATGAGATTGTTTTTGTCATTATTGTAATTTTATGTTCTGAATCTGCTCAAACAAATGAAATAACAGCCTACAATTTTTCCAAAAAGCCTTCAGAGGTGAATTGACCTTTTTTACTTGGTGTGAAATCCAGCAATTTAGTGTACTTTGATATAGACTGCACCTCAGGAATATGTAGATTAAACTACTTAACCTCTTACCTCAATTTTGATACACAAATTACTAGATTTGCAAAAGTAATGCAAGTTTACTATGTAGGAAGAATGATTTCAACTAAAAAAGTATTCACAAGAATCTTGAAAATAACACTGTCCACAGAACTAGAAAATTAATGCTGTTTGTTATTGTGATAGACATGGGGCTGTTCAGCCTGGAGAAGAGAAGGCTGTGTGGAGACCTCATAGCAGCCTTCCAGTATCTGAAGGGGGCCTATAGGGATGCTGGGGAGGGACTCTTCATTAGGGACTGCGGTGATAGGACAAGGAGTAATGGGTTCAAACTTAAACAGGGGAAGGTTAGATTGGATATGGGGAAGAAATTCTTTAGTGTAAGGGTTGTGAGGCACTGGAATGGGTTGCCCAAGGAAACTGTGAATGCTGCATCGCTGGCGGTGTTCAAGGCCGGGTTGGACAGAGCCTTGAGTGGCATGGTTTATTGTGAGGTGTCCCTGCCCATGGCAGGGGTGTTGGAACTTGATGATCTTAAGGTCCTTTCGAACCCTAACTATTCAATGATTCTGTGATTCTATGACATGCTTATGCTGAAACAGTGATGAACCTTTCAACAAAGGAAGACACAAAACATTGTGTTCTGTCATGCTTCATTAGATTAATGTGATTTCTGAATTTCCTGAGTTGGACCTGGTGAATTTATTTAAAATGCTTCTGCACATAACTGCCAAAACATCAGGGTCTGGTGTATTCTGAAAACAGAAGTGTGTTATGGGGGAATATGTAGCATGATGAACTAGAAATGTTGCAACAGCAGGAAAGAGATGAGAGAGGAAGTGGGTGAAAAGCATGGCAATGGCCATTCTCATGAGAATTCCTTGCTATTCCTTAATTTCCTTGCTACTGCAAGGAAAGCAGATGGAGCAGGGGTTATTGCTTCATGTCTTGATATCATGACTCCTTTCAACAAAGTCAGATCCCATCAACAGATATTGAATGGGATCAAGTTCTTGGAAGTCAATTAGTGATCTTTCTAATAAAGGAAGAGTAACCAAATCCTGGAAAACACAATAATGAAAGGAGGTTGAAAGGTTGGAAATTAGCTATCATGTCTTTTCCCTGGAGACCCCACAGGCAACTCCTACAGCCTCAGAAATATCTGAGCACGAACTGTAGGCAGGACATCCAACTCCAATATTAGGATGAGCTGAGTGAGCACACTCATGCTGTGGAGATAGAGGAAGGCTTCCAGCTTAACCCTGTCAAATATAAGCTCAAGCAGAAGCCTTGTTTACTTTATTCCAGCTGTGAAAAGCTGAGTTGCAGCTTTCAATGACAGAGTAGAGAAGGCATTTTCCACATTCCTGTGCCAACAGTGTACATCTGCTTTGGTATTGTGATGGGGGAGTAAGTTCATGGAGAAATACATGTACAGGGCTATAGATCGCTTTCAGTACCAAAGCTCCTACTGTGCCCAAACTCCCACACAAATAAATCCCGTTACATCAGTAGTGACATACAGAGTTCAGCATAAGGGCAGAATCCAGCTGTGAGTTTCTATGTTTCATAACAATGTGACTATGTTGGGGTACGGTAAGAGAAGGACAATGCTGAAGCCTTTGCAAATCAAATTTCAGCACATGAACATGTATCCTCCCTATTCTGGAGAATCAGAGTTGGGAAAGGATATATTGTCTGGAGCTCTTACAAAATAAGATGGTATGCATCTGCCATTGTGGCCTTGTTTTGCAGTGAAAGCAAGCACTTGGTGGGAAAGGAAGTGAGAGCAAATAATGAAATCTCCCTCTAAAAATAAGACCAGCTTTACAATAGGCCTTTTGCTCCTATACTGTTTACATAGGCAAATTACTTGGCAGACTTTGATCTGACAGCACAGAAACAAGCTTTAGCCTGCTATTTTTGAGTCACTTTTTCATCACAGGAGCTTTATTAAAAATGTACCTTCCATTCTTCTGCAAACAAATACAAAAGTCTGGTCTCTAAAGATATCAGAGCCATTCATTTCTGAAGCTGGCAGCACTGTCTTGGAGAGAAGTTACTCATTATCATTTTCAGAGCAAACTTTTCTTTTTATCCATCTGAAATAATGAAATATTTAGCTCTGCATAAAAAGATTTTAAATGTTTTGAAGGGAAGAGAAAGCAAATCACAGTCTGACTTGAGTTCACCACAGGGAATCTTTCTGATGCTGTGGAGAAGCATAAGAGAATTCTGTCAATGCACATTCACAGGCTACTCCTCCCATGCAGCCTAAACACTAAAGAATTCAGGGTTTCTGGGGAAATAACTTCTGTGCCCTATGAACAAAATATATAACGCACAGCAAGCACAGAAGTCTCTGGCTGGTGGTTCAGTCACATTACACATTCGGAACAGATTCACACCATATTTCCCCAGAAACTACCACTGCCTAATTTCAGCTGACTTTGCCTGGTATTGATCTAAGGAAAGACAGCAGAAAAGTCACCCCTTGACTTGGATGCTCCTGCTTGTTTGTTGAAAACTACAATTTCTGCTTGACACAACATTGCTATCTACAGACATGACAAGAGTTTTCCAATGTGGTCATTCATCTCACTCTAAACAGTTTTGGTTTATATATACAGTAAATAGCAGAGCTGTTAATCCATCATAACCATGGTGATGGTATAGAGCATGAGAACAAGGCATAATGGTTTCTGTATTCCCCAGAACGCAAGGAAGGAATTGCATTGCTGTAATTCAAACATACCATCTCTGCCATGGGTGGTAGCTGCTACTCCTTTCTCATGACTTTGCCAGTTGCCTTAGTCTGACATTCCCATAGCCTTCTGCCCTCTTTCACCTGCCCCAAGGGTCTCAGGATGCTTTGCAGCACTATAGTGCCTTCCCAGACTGTTTCAGGTATCATTTCTTCCTCTCTTCTACCCAGTAATAATTTTTTTCATGTATTCCCTATGGTAAAGCTCATTATGTTTCAGTATTATGAGCCAAACAGTGGTCTATCTTGCTTGAACCCTATCTCTGGAACAAAAGTGATATTCATGATAAAAGATGTCCTTTGATCATTTTGAGGTTGGCAGAAGTTACTTTTTACCCTTATTATTTTGGGTCTATATTGGAAAATAGAATGTCTGCCTCCCAAACACACCTCAGTCTAAAAGGTTGTCTTGGGTTCAGCAGTAGCAGTCATTTTTAATCCTTTTTAGTAGCTGGTGCAGTGCTGTGCTTTTGACTTTTGGCCTGGGAACGGCGCTGATAACACCAATGTTTTTAGTTACTGCTCAGTAGTGTTTTACTCTGACCAAGAACTTTCTGAGCCTCATGCTCTGCCAGTGAGGAGAGGAAGCTGGGAGGAAGCAGAGACAGAACACCTGACCCAAACTGACCAAAGAGGTATTTCATACCACAGCACATCATGCCCACTATATAAACTGGGGGCAGTTACCTGGACAGGTTAGATCACTGCTGGGTTGGGCTGGGTATTGGTCAGTGGGTGGTGAGCAGTTGTGTTCTCTTCCCTTGTTATTTCCCTTATCATTATTACTATTGGTGGCAGCAGCAGTGGTTTGTGTTATACTTCAGTTACTGGACTGTTCTTATCTCAACCCGTGGGAGTTACATTCTTTCGGTTCCCCTCCCCATCCCTCCCAGAGTGGGGGAGGAAGGGGGAGGGAGGGAGCGAGGGCTGCGTGGCTGAGTTGCTGACTGGGTTTAAACCACAACAGCTCTTTTTGGAGTCCAACATGGGGCTCGAAGGACAGAGTGTGTCTAACTGTATTTGTGATAAGCATTCATTGTTTCAGATTAATAGTCACTCATCACAATGCTGATTTATTTGCTCTCAATGTTGTTGCTCTTGAACTCACAGTTTCAGCATGTTGTACATTACTTACAGCTGGTATTTGCTGTGTTAGTGTTTATCAGCTGGGGGCCTTGGGCTAAGGTTCTTGTTTCATTGTACCTTATGGCAATGACTTGTAATACAATAGACTCACTGATCATGAAACTGATCTGGCTTGTGTTCCCAGTGTGGTCATCACCTCTATACTTTGGGAGGTATATAATAGAAGTGTTTAGCAACTACACATCTTTTTTCCCTTCCTCGGGTGGTCAATCTGTGAAGAAGACATCCCTTTACATTCCCAGCCCCACCACCAGACCATTTACAGCATCAATTGTGAGTTCTGAAGGCTTTGAATCACCTTTGGGTACCCTTGAGACCTGCCCGCTGGTAATCACCATGTTGGCACGCATACAAACTGTGTTTTACCCATGACCATTTTGTCTGATCTCAAGAGCTAAGCAGGGAAACGTTAAACGGGCAATTACAGTTGTTTGAACAGTTAGTACCTTTATGCATAACATTACTGTCAAGTGTGCTAACACAACACCTCCACGAACACCTCAGAAACAGGACACAGAGCACAGAAAATGTCAACTTCCTCTTCCTCCCCACAGAGTCAGAATTACCGTAACACCTTGTTGCAGTATAAATAAGAACTAAAAGAACAACTGAAAAACAAACCAGCAAAGCAGCACCAACTATTTAATGACCCTTGGAAGGTTCTTATCTGTGAGGAATAAAGGCTTGATTCTACAGGCTAGCTTGACATCTTTCTAACCTGAGGTACAGAAAACATAATTAAAGATTCATTAAAATACATAGACTACCTTAACTCCAAACTATCTATGGACTATCTATGGGGTAATTAGAGGAGAAGAGCCAGGAGCCACTCCCAAATGTCTATTTAAGGGGATCAAAGTCTCAGCACAGCAATTCTTCTGGATAGTACCATGCCGGCATACAGGCAGAAGACAGAGATAGTGAGACTTTGGGAGCTGATATCTCCCCTCCCAGTTCCAAGAGACTTGAGCATCTCTGCCACATGCTAGGAGGAAGCATGGAGCCAGACAATACGCAGCAGCCCCGAGCTCTACCTCTGCAGGGCTGTATGAGGGCAAGAACCCTGTCGTGGCTGCCTTCAGAGGCAAATGTCACGCAGCTCTGCCACATTGGTCCCACAGGAGGCATGCACAACACTGGTGTATATAAAGGCTCAGATTTACTCCTGTCACAAAACCCACAGGAGAAAGACCAAAAAGAAACCCACAGATATCAATACAAAAAAATGCTACCACACACATAAAGCTCAAACACTACTCTTGGTTGCTCTACACCTGTGCTACTGATTTGTAAATATGATCAGAGCTAGAGAGAACAGAGTTGGCTTATTAAAGCCTGGCAGAATAGGTGGTCTCCCATATAAGTGCTCAGGATGTAAATGCACACGGCAATGAAACAACAGAATCTGGGCTTTGAAAGCATCATCAGAAAACTGGGAGGCATATCGTCAACAAACTTTGTCTCACTACCTTTTTCATGGTATTTCTACTCCTAGAGATTTGTGATCTCATTGAAAGTAGAATTCCATGCCTGTATCCCACAAATAGAGTCTACAAATTAAACCAAGTTTCAAGGCCCATCTTTAGATGGACTTTTTACATGTGCAAATTTGGCTTCACAAAACAATTATTTTCAAGGTTTGAAATAAGTTCAATCTGATATGAATTTTAAACACTTGATTTCAAAATATTCAGTTACTGTTAACAAATTCCAGTTGGTCATATAAATCACCATGTTTATTTCTTATTCAACTAGATAAGCACAGCTTACCAGCTACTGGGATTGTGAAAACTTACAGGATCTGAGCCAAAATCTTGCTAGTTATTAGTAGGCTAGCAACTGGACAATCAATTTATTGTCTTTTCTCTTTTTCCAAGAGCACCTGGCTATTAAAATTCAGTGTCTGCAGAAAGCAGACATTTTTATTTGAGGTTATATCTTATATAGGATAAAAAGCAAACCAAACCCATACAGTTCCTGCCCCGCTTTGGTTTAAATCAGCTTATTTTAACTTGATGGCAGTTCTGAAAAGAAAATGTTGATGTGAAGAGGGGAAACAATGTTAGAATGAGCCTTCTTCCCTTCCCAAATTCTTAGAAGAGTGAGCATAGTTACTGCCCTGGGGCTGATAGTGCCACTGGAAACCATCAGAGAAAGCTGTCGACAGCCCAGCACATGCAGGTGCTGGCTGTTCAGAGAATGTTTTTCATAAATGATACAATGTCCACTAAACAAAACTTTAAAAGAAGACACTGAAGCCAGTGGCAGAGTATCATCCCATCCTAACTTGGGGATGCAATCTTCTGGAGACCCGCTCTTTCCCTAAGCCTCCTCAGGAGCTTAGACAGATGAGCAAACTCCCACATTAGCTTGTTACTGCAAATATAATTCTAAAACTAAATAATTTTAACTAAATGAACAACTAAAATGATATCTTTCAAGGAAAAACAAATGTATTGGTTAACCTATGTACATCCTATTTTTCTCTCCCCTGTCTGAATTAAGGCTTCCTATAATCCTGTGGAATAAACTGTGATAGTATGGTGACCATACAGATTCACAAAAAACAGTTCTATGTGTGGTAATGTTGGAAAGCCCATCCCACCTGTTAATTCATCTCAGTTACTTGGTAGGCAAGAGTTGCACTTGGGAACCTGGTTCTTTATCACTGTACAGTTTCTTTATTAAATGACATAGCAGATAAGGAAAACATGCCCTAATACAGCAGTAGCCTGCCATTTGGCTTTCTCAGGAGATACTTATCTATCTGCATACTGAGGAGCTGGATTAAAGGTCAGCAATGACTGATGTAACACCTAGTCACCATTATGAGAATCCTATTAAACACAGCTAAGGGGACAAAGCAGAACCTATGCCTCACCATTCTTAAACTTTGGGACTTCCTACAAATAGTGAATCAAAAGAGGCACCTCCAAAAAGACTCTGGATGTGTGTTATTTCATACTCATAGTTTCACCTTTATCATTTGCATTTAGTATTCTTGCATCCTGTGAGGGAAGTGTCGGATATCCAACCAAGGGGCAAGCATGAAGCTGAGCACTACATTTCCAAGCGCCTGTGAGCAAACAGTCTTTGGAAAGCAGAGAGAAGAGTAGTCAAAATAAATAGCAAATGAGCTATAAAAATCAACTCCTTTATGAAATGCTGATGACTTATGAGAGCAGCTGAAGAAACAGAGATTAATTTGCAAATTATTTGAAAGCTTAAGCTTGTAGGGTAGTTTATCCAAAAGTGGTTTGATCTGTCCTGCTGAAGACACAGCACTGACACTATGTATTTAACATGACACTTCTCACAGAACACTCTCTTATAAAAATAGACACCAGAAACATTAGAGAAAAATTTCTTGTAGTACCACAGCTTCCCAGACAGCCTAGTTTAACTCTCAGTACAGTTGCTGGTGAAAATCCTGCAAGAGGCATCAGATGATTCAGGACTGAGCTCTTTCTAATTTACACTGGACCTCAGCTTGGAAGCTCTGTGTATGTCTGTGCACTACTTGCTATTGCTTTTAAAGGCCCATGTCCTTCATATTCTATAACAAAGTCTGCTATATAGCACTACTGCACCAATGTGTTTCCAAAATGTTGATCAGTACTTATCAGTGCAGTAAATGCATGACATGCTGATGCCAGAGATAGCTTTGTCAATCATAAACAAATTTATTTAAAAGATTAATGTTTTAATTAGGATTTCCATTCTCTGATTTGAGCCCTCTGTTACTTAAAGTGGTCTCATAAAGCTCCGTTTAGTTATGTATTCTATAGCACGTATTTTCTGCGCCATATGTCCCGCTCTTCTCTCTTCCCTTATCAACTTTTTTGGATATTTTACATTTGGAATTCTCCTGGTTTCAGCTGGGACAGAGTCAATTTTCTTCCTAGTAGCTGGTACAGCTTTGTGGTTTTGATTTAGTATGGGAATAATGTTGGTAACACAACATTATTTTAGTTATTGCCAAGTAGTTCTTACTTCAAGTCAGGGACTCTCCATGCTCTGTCAGTGAGGAGAGGAACAAGAAGCTGTGAGGGAGTAGAGCCAGGACACCTGACCTGAACTAGCCGAAAGAGTATTTCATAGAACAGCACATCATGCCCAGTGTATAAACCAGGGAAGTTGCCTGGGAGGGGCTCACTGCTGCTCGGGGACAGGCTAAGGCATCAGTACATAGTGAGAAATTGTACTATATATCACTTATTTAAATTGGGTTTTATTCCTCTCTCTTTCCTCCTTCATTACAATTATTATTATTACTACTGCTACTATTATTATGTTTTATTTTTATTTCAATTATTAAACTGTTCTTATCTCAACCCATGGATTCTAACTTTTTTCCTGTTTTCTTCCCCGTGCCACGGAGGCAGGGGAGTCAGTAATCATCTGTGTGGTACTTAGCTGTTGGTTGTGGTTAAATCATGACATGAATAAATATACTCTTTCTTGATTCAATGCAGAGCACCAAGTATAATGAAAAGAAGTCATCAAAACAATCTTCCAGTCATTATCTGAAAGGCAACAGCAAACATAGATGAGGTACAATTATTAAGCTCAACATGAGCCAGCAGCATGCACTTGCAGCCCAGAAAGCCAACCATATGCTGGGCTGCATCAAAAGGAGTGTGACCAACAGGTTGAGAGTGATTCTCCTTCTCTCTTCTGCTCTGTTGAGATCCCACCTGCAGTACTGTGTTCAGTTCTGGGATCACCAAAACATGAGGGATGTGCACCTGCTTGAGTGAGTCCAGAGAAGGGCCATGGGTCAGAGGGCTGGCGCACCTCTCCAGTGAAGAGAAAGTTTTGAGACAAGGTTGACAGAGTTGGGCTTGTTCAGACTGGAGAAGAAACCTTATATAGTCTTCCAGTACCTAAGGGATGCCTAGAAGAAATCTGGATAGGGACTTTTTATGAAGGAATGTAGTCATAGGACAATGGGGAATGGCCTTAAACTGAAAGAGGGGAGATTTAGATATCAGGAAAAAATTCTTCACCATGAAGACAGTGAGACACTGGCACAGGTTGCCCAAAGAAGTTGAGAATGCCCCATACTTGGTAGCTTTCAAGGCCAGGTTGGACATGGTTTTGAAACACCTGGTCTAGTGGAAAGTGTCCCTGTCCATGGCAGGGGGGTTGGAGCTAAATGATTTGAAGGTTCCTTCCAACCCAAACCATTTTGTGATTCTCTGATCATTAATGAAAATTCAATCAAAAAGACAAGGAAGCATAATATAGGTGTAATTATACTAGATATTTGCAGGTAAAATACAGCAGAATGCATTTATATTCACTTATAAGGGAGACAGAAGGGTAGGCTAGTCATCTTTAAAAGTGACAAACTATATCTTCTTTGGAAAACTTTTACTGGTTTTAGTTATTTTGGTTTTTTATGCCTAGTAAACTCCCTTTCTGACAATTTCAGTCTCTCTACTCCAGTAATAAAATTAAATACATTGTAGTTTATATGATAAATAAAATGGTGACAGTTGCAAGGGAAACTAAGAAAATGGTACAGTGATATGAAAACACAGCAAACCTTTAGTGAAACAATTCACAGATTATTTGGAATTAGATTTAGCTTACTGTTTTCCTTTCAAATTATTAAGGGGTTTGACCAGATCACATAAAATTCTGACTTCCTGGGCATAACTCTGCATAACTTACGAATTTCACAAGCTACTTCCTTTTCCAGTGAACAATTATTTAATTTAGTGCTGTTTGCCTATCCTCACATTTAGCACCAGTTCTTACTGCAAGCTGTATCTTTTTGATTTGTGATGTCTCTGCCCTACCACACTACAAAGGCCATCATGTGCTTCAGCTTACCTGCTCTGCCTAGCTTAGTGCAAGAGTTCATCATACTGCAGCCCAAACGGCATGGCCCAACAACAGCAAGGCAGAATTTGCAGCGGCACCTGCACAAAACTTAGTGATGAATTTTTAATCAGTGAAAAAAAAATCAGTGTAGGTCTGCTGTGTGAGCTGGCCACTGTCTTCTGAGAGTGCCATTTGTTTCCAATGCCCTTTCCAGATCAACTAGCCCATTCTGATGGCATCTTTTTCACAGCTGGACTATATAGCATGGCTCCCTCAAATACATGTCAGTTGCCAGCCCTTTGCACAACAGCAATAGTAATAATATACTGAGAAAAGAGAGTAGGCAAATTGAAAGACCTTTACAAATTTCAAATATACATGTGGAGGTCTGGGTCTCTTTTAATTCACCCAGCTGCCACCTAACTTGACCTCCACCAATCTTACACGTCCCTGCAGAACTCCCTACAGCAGTGATGTTTCGGTAGGTGGCACTCTGTCCTCGGAATCTGCCTGTAGCTCAGCATGGGCTTCTAGCAGAAAACAAAGTAAACTCTGCTTCAAATCCTGCGTAAAGGGTTGTCGTGGCCAGAGTTGTAGTGACCCTTGCCACCCACCTCAGCCCTTCCCTCCCTCCACCCTTCACCGTACTGCCCTCTAGGAGGGCTGAAATTCGATGGTCAGTGCACCAATCTGCCTGAAACCTGTATTAGTTTCACCAAGGCAATCGACATTGTCATACTCAGTAAGCAAATAGTTAACTCCTCAAAGTACTGCAAATCACCTACAGAATTACACAGCATTTTGTTACATACCACACAATGTAAGAAAAAACCCAAAGCCAGCACACTGGAGGAAAAAAATTGCAGCCCAGGGTTCAATATTCAGCTGTAGTGGCTATCTGGAAACCAAATTGCATTCATTTGGCTTTCCAGAAAGTACACTGCAGAGGTAGTTGATGACAGTAGCAGCTGGTGCCCAGGACCAAGATCCCCCTGAAAATGTAAATCAAGGGACAGGGTAGTTTGACCAGTAGGTGAGCAAACAGCTGCTTGTCTGTGGAGGTCAGTACCGAAGGATCATTAACTTCTTGAAGAGACTTTTTTGTATTCAGGAAACCTGGTCAAGGCAGGATTACTGTGGTACCACCCACTACGTTTTCTTTGCTGTTTATCCCTGAAATTCATTTGCTCTTGATGGATTTGCAGGAAAGCTGTTGTCCACAGCTCACAGACTCAGGACTAGGTTATGGTTTCATCTGGAATTTTCAGCTACATTCTGTGACACCATTGAAAACTCATTGATGAAGGGATTCAGACAACATGTATAACAAAGGAAAGTCTGCAGACCTGGCTAATAAGAAAACCAGGCAAAATCTGCATAACAAATACCTGATTAAAACTGTGTTTGGAAATGGCTGAACACACATTTTGGTAGTAAAATCTAATTTTAGAGGAAACACAGATAAAGGCAGTCAGTAAGTAAAGGCATAACAGTGTTTTCCATTTTCTTAGACCTGCTCATTTTTATTTTGGCAAGTATTGTCCAAAGTAGCTTATCAAAATGAAACAATGCTTGATGTTGTAATAGGGAAACATGGTTTCTGCAATCAAATTTAAGAATTGCCAATTATACTTTTATTATAAACATGTCTGGTTTTCAGCACCATAAGACTTACTTTCTTCAGCTCTTTTTCTCAATGAAAGTTGCAATTACACGATGTTATTTCTTCCTGCCCCCAAAGGAACAGGGGGACTTCTCCAAAATATCAATCTGTTTGAAGCAGTTTGGTAAATACAAGCAAGCTATCCAGACAGCTCTAGTCATAAGCTCATGTCATTTGCATTAAGAGACAGCTGGAGAGAAGACTGGAAGTCTGTGCACTGGAAGACACACACCATCCATTTCAGTCCTTTTCCTTACAAGTATGAACAAAGCACACAGGTCCATAATCTCAATGACAAGTTATTGCTTAGGAAATAACCAAGAAATAAATGGTATTTTTTTTTGTATTTTTGACAAGATTCTCATGATTTCCCTAGTGATGGGCAAGGATGGTCTGAAAAGCAGCATTTTCTGTGCCTCCCTGACATCACTGTGACCTTAAGATGCTGTTTATAAGTCTGGAGAAGCTGTGCTCCTCTGACCTGAACACAGGCACCCCAAGATCCTTCTCTCCTGCTGCTGCATGACAGCAGCAGCATTACAGTTCCCTCTTCTGCAGTTATTTTCACACGGTCAGAAATCACAGACCTCTACAACTAGTTTTCTTAAGAAAAGCTGAAGAACACACCTTTTTTAAATAACAAATGGGCGAGGAACAAAGACTACCAGTCACCCAGTTAACCAGACCTATGAAACACCATTAGCAATTTTGGATGTTTATCACAAGTTTGGGTTTTCCCAAATTGCTTGTTTTAAAGGATTAAAAAAATTATGATCACATGAGTAAATGGTTAGAGTGGCATGAACAGCTGGTGCAACACCTTTTGAAGAACTACAGGAACTTATTCCCTATTTGAGAGGGCTAAATAGCCCTCTCAAAGAGGACATTTAACAGGAACCTGTGTTCAATGTGTAGGCAATAAAACAGGCTCCACAAATATATATATGCATTTGTACCACCCCAGGAGACCACTCCAAATACTACAGGAGACACATGAGCCTGATCTCAGTTGCTTATCACAGGTTTGATGTTTTTTTCTAGTAGTTTAACTTAGACCTAGCAAGACTAACTTCTCTCTGAATCTCTTCTCTTTGCAAAGTTACCATGTTTCTATGCTTTCCTTTTCAACTTCTTAATCCTATTCCTGTGTTTTTCTTCTTTCTTCTATTTTTAACTCTTTTTGTAATCCATATTACATAGTTTCACTCTACTAATAAGGAGTACCTCCTCATTCCTAATTCTGATTGATGCTATACACAGTTAAATTAGAGCAGTATTTACAGCTTGTGGCCAAGCAGAACTGCTTTTTGGTGCTGCTGTGGGTTTGACTTTTACCATCCCAATACACATTTGAGCTATAAGATGAATGTTAGAGATGAAAGCCTTCCATCTGCTTTTTCAGTGTGGAACTGAGTCCAGTGAGATGGAGAAAACCAAGAGTCCATTATAAGAGCACTGGTAGAGCAGGAAGTGTTGCAGAGAGCCATGGATACAAACCATCATTAAAAACAGTAAACAAACAGCTTTTGAAGCTTCCAAAAGTAGATGTTATCTTCCTTGGCATTTAACAGTTGCCTAACTTCCATTTGGTTACAGAGAGTTTCACATTCACTATCATGTAACTTCAGCTTTTGTTGTCATTTTTCCTGCCCCATACAAATCACTAAAAAGACCAAGTGGGGCATTTGAAAACACCCCTTGAAACCTCACTTAGAGAACTGTTTAATCACTCTCTGTGCAATACAACCTGATGCTCTGGCAACCATCAAATGCTCCTGCAATAAGCAACACTTGCTGCCTTCCTGTCGCAGTGCTCACAAGTCAGGGATCAGTAAGCATAGAGCAGATGGAAACCCCAGTGTTCACAGTACATCAGAAATTCATGCCAAAACTTTCTCCTCCCTTTCAATTTTTATTACAGTTGCTGCATTTTTCATAGTCTGTTTCTGTCATTTTATAATTATATTTATCTTCCTCTTTACATAATGTTAAGCAGATTTCTAAAAAAAAAAAATCTCATTTTGGATCTCCATCTCATGAAGTAATACATTAGTTTCATATTAGCAATATATAAGACATCAAATGGAAGAATTTTGTTCCTAAAATCATACCTGTTTCATTAGTCAGATAGAGCTAGAGAAGAGATAATACAGCTCGTACAAACCTTGCTTGTATTTGTAAAACAGTTAAAAAAACCCATCTCCAGTAGTTTATACTTCAGCTGTCCTATTTTTCTGTGAGCATTCTGGTCTCTTAATATTACTCAAAAGAGAAATGAAAATTTAAGTCACAAAAGAAGAGTCTCGAACAATGTTGAGTTTCACTTCAACCAGCACAAAGTTCAGGATCTTCATTTGCTGTTAAGACACCCCATTATGCAAGTACTTCCACGGAATGATGAATCTTACAGGCCATCCATGGCACAGTACCTATACTAAACACTGTATTTCCCCCTCCTTCTCCCCTCTTTCAAATTTAATT